>PVKA01037072.1:0-21281 GCA_004027165.1 Ctenomys sociabilis | reverse complement strand
GGCAGTGTGATGGAGCAGTGGGGCTCTTCCTGGGGAGTGTGATGGAGCACTGGGCCTCTTCCCAGGCAGTGTGATGGAGCACTAGGCCTCTTCCTGGGGAGTGTGATGGAGCAGTAGGCCTCTTCCCGGGGAGTGTGATGGAGCAGTAAGCCTCTTCCCGGGGAGTGTGATGGAGCACTAGGCCTCTTCCCGGGGAGTGTGATGGAGCAGTAGGCCTCTTCCCGGGGAGTGTGATGCCTGATCTACCAGGTACAGGGTGGGAGTTGGTTTGCACATCTTGGACCCCCTCGTAGTGCCACATACGTTTGAGCTCCTGGGCTGCCTGTCCCACTAGCAAGGACCACTCAGGGGTGCAGTGTCTGCTTCAGGGTTGTATTTGGCCCAGCCTTGAATGTAAGTGTCCGTGTGTTCACTTGTGAGCCCCAGGGTACTGCTGTCTCCTGGTACCTCTGCACCTGTGAGGTACAAAGCCCCTCATCTGGTGAGAGGGCCCCGCCGACACCTGGTGTCATGACAACTGTGCAAAGAGCAGGTTGTCCCTGACACAGTGACAGAAGAGGAAACCGAGACCACTGAAGCCTCCCTGAAGGGAGCCACAAAAGAAGCCAAGCCATCTGCATGGCTAGATGCAGTCTCCTCAGAAAGACGCATGGGCCCTACCACAGGTAAACTATCCACACGAACTTGTCAGAGCCTGTGACTGGGCCTCCCACATCTGTCACTGTCCCTGTGCCTTTCTCCCATGCACCACTGGGGCAAAGTGTGCTCTGTGACCTGCAAGTGCCCACTGTTCCCTTCTTTTCTCTGCAGCACCTTGCTGCTTCTCCATGATTTTTAGCTTTCCTATCACCTCTTTCTTGATTCCTGACACTTTTGTGCTCTTTCTCAAGAGCAGCTATCTTCCAGGGGTCTCAATTCTGTTTCCCAGAAAACCTGGGAACTGCTACCTATTTCTACTCCACCATCTTGAACAAATCCTTTCTTCTAGGCGTTCTGTGTAGGCAGGTGTGCTGGGAACCAGTTCACTCATTCATCTCAGAATGCCTTTACTTTTCCTTCATTCCTGAAGGATAGTTTTGTGCATATAGGATTCACAGGAGGCAGCATTTCTTTGCTTCAGAATTGTATTTCACTTAGCTTGAGAAGGTGCCTTGATTTCAGGTATTCCATCATTTCAAATGAAAAATTGACTGCTGCCCAACTGCTGCTCTGGCGTGGGCAAGTCTCTCTCTCCTTGGCTGCTTCTGCACTTCTTGTCTTTTCATACACACAACTGTGATGATTTCTGGTATAAGTTTCTTTGTGTTTATCCTGCTCGGGATTTGCTCAATCCAAAAGGCTTTCTTTTGCTGGAAGGGAGAAAATTTCCAGCTATTGTGTATGCATTTGTACTGTTCCTAGCCCCACGTCCTTCATTCCAAGGCTCTGAAGACACAAACACTAGGCCTTTTGTGAGCACCGTCGCTGCTTCTGGGTCAGGGCGCTGTTCAGATCCCTGTCATGTTGGTCACTCTCCTCACTACTGCTGAGACAAACTCTCCAGCACATACCCTAGGGGGGGAAAGGCTCATTTAGCTCATGGTGTGTAGAGGCTTCAGCCCAGAACTGTCTGGCAGCAAGCAGGGTGGCTCATGGCAGAGGGCAAGAAAAGGCAGCAAAACCAGCAGGAGGGAGGCTCTCTCTGTCCCTTGTGCTGTCAGCAGAACACACTCCCAAGACAGGCGCGGCAACACCCTGACCCCCAGCACCCGTAATCCCAGTATGGCACTGTGAATCAGCCACTCTAGACCCAGCGCCCTCTAGAAGAGCCCCGGGGCACATTAGGGGTACATCAGGACTCAAAAAAGATAATACGTGTCAAGCTTCCGTGGCACTGCCCCACTGAGGAATGAGGGGCCCCTGCTCCTCTCTAGCTCATCAAAGTCACCCCTGTGGAAGACTGGGAATGGTGGCCTGCTCTGCTAGATGAGGGACTGCTGTCTGACCTGCTGCCCCATGCACACTGCCTGGTGGGCATCTGCATGCTGCCACCCGCTTTCGCACATCGGGAGCAGGAGGATGCTCAGCCCCAGCCCAGCCCGGTGCATATGGGCGTGGGAGGGCTGGGTTGGCTGAGCATGCGTGAAGACCATCTTTTGTCCTGTAGGCTGTCCTCTTCAGGGGCCTTTGTCAGGAGCAGGCTCCAGTCTAGGTCCTCGCTTACTGATGCTTCCACAATGCCATTCCACAGCCCTGTGTCTGGGATACAATGGAGAAAAATGAGCCCAGGCAGCTGCGGTGACACTGCTTCCTGGTCCTGATGCCCACGGCAGCCTGCCCGCTGTGACTCACCCCCCAGAGCCTTCCTGTGCTCTGTGGGGCTGTGCCAGGGAGCTATGGCTGTGAGAGACAGGAGGTGGGAGAGACAGGGTGACCCTACTGTGGCTGGCCCTGGTGTCTGCTTGTCACTGATGAGCCCGGTCCTCCTTGGCAGTGCCCGCTTGGGATGCAAAGACATTTCAAAGACCGTAAGGCTGAATTCTCTCATCTCACACATGCAAAAGGAAACCATAACGAAAAACTACACGGAAGATAGGTCACAAAGAGCCACTCCAGCTGGAGTATGAGCATAAAGCTAAAGAGCAGCTCAAAGGACCTAACACAGCCTTTCCATGGAAAGAGTATGGGCTGTGAGTTTTCTGCCTCACATTTGTCTTCTGTTCACCTAAAGCAACTGACTTAGTGCTTCCTGTGTGAGCAGAACAGAAAGCGAGGTGGAGGAGGGATGTGGGGCTAGGCAAAGGAGAACCCTACATGCTCCTGCTGACCCTGAGAAGGACAATTTGGGAACTTCTGACAAGCCAGTCTATGCTTCTTGGCTACAGTGTTGTAATTTTCAAAATGGAGGTGATAAAACCTTATCAAACTGCCACATAGGATAGGGTGAATTTTTTATTTTTGAAAGTACTAATGAGCCACTTTATATGAAAGCATTAAGGCAAGCTATAAAGTTGCAAACTATGAAAGCATAAACGGGGCTATGTTCAGTGGAAGATGACAATAAAAGCACATGGGTGTGCACAGCGGCACTTACAGAAGCCAGTGGGACAAGCAGGGCCATGAGGCCGCACCCTCCCTCTATGGCAGGTAATTCCAAGGCACAGCCTCCGACCTCCAGCTGTCTCATGAGGCCCATGTACGCAAGTTCAGCCCCCTGATCAGCCTGAAGCCAGTATCTGAAAGGCAGGATGCCTGCACAAGTGCAGTATCCCTGGAAAACAGCCTCTGTGAAACTTCTGCATAATCTAGCCAAGTGTGCTGCTATTTTTAGCTTTTGGGGAAAATGAATTGTTCCGAAGAAAGCATTCTTTCTCCATTCTACCCAAGCACCATATTACTTAGGATGAGACAGTTTTTAAAGCAGAAACTGAGAAGTGCATTTCTATTATGTGGCAGATGGGAACCAAGAGATGAATATTTCTGTTGTGACTTGGAAAAGTCATCCGTGAGAGGTGATGTATTTTCCATCCACCAGCAGCTTGCCAGGCCCCTGGCAAGTGCAAGAGCAGGAGTCACTCGCGGCTGCAGAGCTGGATGCTCATCCCAGAGCCATTTGTGGTCCTCTGCAGGGCCGTTCAGATGTAGCGGGCCCATAGGAAGAGGATGGCTTGCCTGCCAGCTGCCTAGTGAGGCACAGCTGCTCCTGACACCACGGGTGGTGAGTGCTCATCAGATGTGGTGCCAGGAAGCAGAGCCATGCAGAGTGCATGTCACCCCAGTGAGCCCTAAGATACTCACAAGACCAGGTGACTCAGGGATGGATCATCTGTGGGGCTCAGACACCAGCAGAATGCAAGAGAGGGTCAGTGTTGTGAGTTTTGCAGATTTGAGTCGGAACAGAGAAGGCTTGAGGACACCACGTCCACCCTAGGAGCTGGGGCACAAGCTGTTGACAGAGTCTTCCTAAGATTTAAGTACTATGGGGTTTCCCTGCTCCCAGAAGGCTCTGGGTTAGGGCGTACCCTGGGACACATCTATAGGCTTCCTGTTGGAGCAGCTTCTCTGGGGGATGCAGAGCCCCTGCAGTAAGTGACCTATTAGGGATGGGAAACTCCCAAAACGTGATCCAGGGGCACCTGAACTCCTGGGAAAGGTCACCAGCTGCTGGATTTACTGATGCATCTTTTTCAGATTTTAGTCTTCATTAGTACATGCTTGGATGATTCAATGCTTCCTGGGGTTGGTGCTTGGTGCATTGTACAACACGGGACAGCACTGTTTCTTCCACTGTGCACCCAGCATCCCTGCATCTCCTGATCCTCTCCATTCAAACAAAATCTATCTCCTGATTTCCTGTTATCTATCTTTATTTTGCTCTTTATTAATAACTTGGGTCCCTCAAAGAAGAGAAACCATGCAACAGTCATGCTTTTGTGCCTTACTAATTTCACTTCCCTGTGGTCTCAAGCTGTGTCCGTGTTCATACAAATGCCTTGAGCTAACCCTTCTTTATGGCATAGTTGTACTCTATGTGGATAAGTACCAGCTTTCCCAGGTCTATTCGTCTGTCACTCAACACAGAGGCTGTTTCCAACATTTAATTAGTACTAATTGTGCTGCTATAGACAGGTGTTCGTGTATTGCTGTAACACAACATCTTTAGCTCTTTCAGAAAGATACCAAGGGGGGAAATGTCTGAGCTGACTGGAATTCCTATTTTTAGTTCTTAAGGATTTTCCTTACTGATTTCCAGAGTGGCTGCAGTGTCTTACCCTCTCACCAATGCAGAAGAGTTTCTTTTTCCCCTGTAGCCTCACTGGCATTTGTTATGGTTTGTTTTCATGAGGATGGCCATCCTTTTGGAAGTAAGAGGTAATCTTCATGCTGTTTTAATTAGCTTTTTTCTACTAGTCAGTGATGTAGAGATTTTCTCAGGTATTCACTGGTCATTTGTACTTCTTCCTCTTAAAAGTGTCCATTCATATCAGGTGACCATTTTTTCTGACTGGGTCTTTCTCTGGGGGAGATAGAAATTTTTTGAACTCTCTACATAGTCTAGATATTAGTCTTCTCCCTGAGGAATCACTGGCGAAGATTTTCTCCCCATTCTGAATGTTGTCTCTCCACTCTTAGCTGTTTGCTTAGCCATGCATGAAGCTCTTTAATTTGATGTGGTCCCCTCTGTTGACTCTGCATTGCTTCTTGTGCGGGTGGGGTTCTGCGCTGAAAGTCCTGGCCTGTGCCTATGACTTCAACAGTAGTATTTATTTTATCTTCCAGCAGATTATTTTTGTTTTTGCATAGACATTTTTGATCCTTTTGATTTTAGCTTAGCACTCAGTGAGACGTATGGGCCTAGATTCAATCTTCTGCAAGTGGATAACCAATTTTCCAAATTCCTCTGTTAAAAAGGCTATCTTTCCTACAGGGTATGTTCTGGGCCCTTTTGTCAAAAATCAAGCAGCTTGAATGTGCCTGGGGCTGTTTCTCTGCACCCTCTATTTGGTTCCATTGGTCCATTTTTGTGTTAATGCTATGCTATTTTGTTTGTTCGTTTGTTTTTAATCACGGTAGCTTTCTAATGAACAACTTTGGGTCAGGGATTGTGAAGGCCCCTGCTTTACTTTTGTTACCCAAGACCTCTTTGGCTATTGTGGATCTCTCCTGGCTCTTACAAATTTCAGGATTGTTTCCTGTAGTTATGTGAGTGTTAAGCGTTAGTAGTTTAGTCGGGATTGCATTATCTGCATGTCAATATTTGAAGTGTGCCGTTTTGACTAGATTGGTCTGGCCCTTGCAGGAACAGGGGATACTGTCCCCTTTCCAGCTGTCCTGTGTCAGAGCACCACAGCTTTGTCATAGTAGAGGTCTTTCCCTTCTTCAACCTGGGCTGTTACTGAGTATTTGATTTTTGCTGGTACTACTATACATGAAAATTTTTCCTAATTTTTCAGGGAATTCATGATTAGTATACAGGAATGTCACTGACATTTGTGTGCTGATTTTTTACCTTGCTGAATTGCTGAGTTCATTGTTTTATATTGAAGAGAGTCCTCCTATGGGGTTCAGTGTGTTCAGTTTGAGCTCAGTTCTTGATTCTAGACCAGAAGTCTAGAAACTCTAGGGAATCGTGTGGCCTGCAAATAACTGGTCTACTTCCTTTCTCATCCATGTCCCTTGGGGTATCTCTTTTTCTTGCCTGACTGCTCTGGCTAATGCTTCAAGTACTGTGGTGAACAGGACTGGCGATACTGTGTATGTCCCTTTCTTGTTCCTGATTTTAGAGGAAAAACTAATTTTTCCATTAATACAATGTTGGCAAAAGGTTTCTCATAAACAACTTTTTCTTTTTTCTTTGTAAGGCAAGGTCTTGCTATGCAGTTCAGGCTGGGCTTGAGCTTACTTTGAACCTCAGGCTAGTCTTGAACTCGCAACAATCCTCCTGTCTCAACCTCCCCAGTGGTGGGTTCACAGGCATCCACCATCACACCAGGCATTTTTTAATATGAACGGATGTTGGATTTTGTCAAAGGTGTTTTTATGCATCTACTGAGATAACTGTGTGACCTCTGTCCTTGTTTCTACTTATGTGATGAATTACCTTATTGATGATGCTGGCTATTTTAAAATGGTGTTACAAAAGGGTATGGTTCTGGGTTTTCTTTAAATTCTTAAATTTATAATATGCTGCCTTTGATATTAAAAACACTACTGTTGCCACTAACCATCAATGCCAAGTAGCACTCTTGCATTCACAGGACTGGGGTCTAAGTCCAGGCCAGCAGCACCCTCGCACATCTCCCAACCCCTGTCTGAGGAGATTCCGCAGGTGGGGCTGGAAGTGGCACCTTAACAGCCACCCAGGCACTCGGTGCACTCAAGCCTGAGGAGCCCTGGTCTGGAGGCTATGTGAGACTCAGAGCAGTCATCAAACCGTGAGCTCTGAGCAAGAGCCGGGGAGCCAGAGCCCAAATGAAGAGCAGCTGCTCTGGGAAAGGAATCATGAAAGAGCAGCTAACACATGCCATCGATAAAGCAAGCAGAAGCCATGTCAGACGTTTTGGTGCCCAATGTGTGATAGGAAATCCCAAGATAGTGCTGGTGCTGATTGGAAGGAAGGCGGTGCCCTATGTGTGCAGTCTGTGTGAGGTCTTCTATGTGCATTTTGTTGGGCTTTAGTTCTCAAGGCCAAGTTTTTCTTTTTCTTTTTTCTTTTTTTTTTTTTTTTAGCAGAACCAGGAATTGCCCTCAGGCCCCTGGCTTGCCAAGAAAGCACTTATTCTACCGAGCCATCTCCCTGGCCCTAACAATATTTTTTTGAGTGGGGAACCAGGGATTAAATTCAGGTCCTTGGCTTGCCAGGGAAGCGCTTATTCCATTGAGCCACCTCCCTGGCCCGAAGGCCAAGTTGTTCTTCTGATTTCAGGAAGTGACAACCACACCCGGCCACACATTTCCTGTGTGCTGCAGGATGCTGCTCTTAGGTGACCTCCAGTTCTTTGACATGGGATTACATTCTGCTCTTTTGATAACTCCATTCCATGTCATGGAGGCATTGAACTACAGGTCCTAAGGGAAGAAACTCTGTTAAGAGGCCTTACAATCCATTCTAGGAACCCAAGGATACATTTGAATTCCAGTCCTTGGGGACAGCTGAAGACAAAATAAAAATACAAAAGAAAGGTGGTAGTGACAAGTGAGAAAAAGAGACTTTTGGCCAACCCAGTACTGAGACCAGAAGAGAAACGCTCAGGAGCGCATGCAGGGCTGGGTGCGCAGGGTCTGCAGGCAGAAACCTGCCTCCAGCACACCAAGTCTCCCTCCCTAGCGCCACTGCCTGTCACTTTGAGAACATGCATTCTCATGCATCCTCAGGTCCCCATCCCAAATGGACTCTATCCCTGTGTTCCAACCATCATTGGAACCTCCACTGGCACCAAGAGAACATAGCTCCTGCTGCCCTTCCTATCTATTCTCTGCTCAGTGCTCTTAATCAGTGCTGCTGAAGGAACATTTGTTCAAACAACTAACAATAGCATTCTTTATTCTAAAAATAACACAGCTCGGACTATTAAACACATGGAAGGGTCTATAAGTGTACCCTACTGGTAGCACACTTGCTAGGCAGGTGCAAGGTCCTAGCTTCAGCCACTGGCATCACAATATAAAAGGTAGATAGAGGTCCCTAACAAGAGTGGTGAATTGCATGCCCCTGTCATCTAAGAAAATAAGCAGCAGATCTCTCTATACAAAAATTGTACACACTGGGTCCTCAGGCAGGCACTCTCCACCATGGCTGCTCAGGACTGCAAAATAACAGCTGTAAGCAAAGTACAGCTCAAGGAAGGGATGACTGAGTCATAAATAAGAACTATTCCCTTCCAAGTATCTTCTGGTGACCAGCAGCGATGAAGCCTCCAACCAAACCATGATGAACAGGTGAGGACAGTTGTGTATCGGGCCCTTGTCCCCACAAGAGCTCTAAGTCCTGGTGTTGAACCTCAGACTCTACCCAGAGACCCTACCATACCAAACAGGCCCTGGTGCTTGCAAGTCTCTCTGTCCTTCATCTTTGATCTTTGTCTTACTCTGTCCCATTTTTCTCTTCTCTTACCTTGCGACCTTCAAAACTTGTCCAGGAACAATAGCTCTGTGCCAACAGAACACACACCCCCTTTTTGTTACCATAGCAATTGTCAGTCAGCTATAGGCACTGAAATCCACAGTCATGCAGGTGAAACCTCCTGAACATGTGTGTTATGTAGATGTGTGCGTACCCAACACTGCTAGGTGTGTATAGGAACCCATATCATTACTCAAGGGCATGCACCTAACTGACAGCGTCACTTCAAGAGAGGGCTCGCTTAGCCTCCTGCTCCTTCCTTCATTCTGGGCAGGGGCAAGTACACACATATAGCAAAGGCTGGGCCTGCATGGATTGTATCCCTGACAATGGATATGAAAGAACAGAAGAACACCCAACTGCTACTCAAAGGAAGTCTGATGGTTCGTTGTATTTGTTAATATGTTTAATTGAAGAATACCTAGGAAGCTGGTAAAGTACAATTTCCTGTGTGTGTGTGTGTGATGATATTTTCAGAGGACATGGGCCCTGAGCTCACTACACTTCATGATGAATTGTCCTCAGAGTGGGTGTCCACCATCCAACTGCTGGGAGACCTGGGTGGAGCCAAAGGCCTAAGAAAGGTACACCCACTCACCTACCTCGGCTGGGACACTCTTCTGCTACTGTCTTTTTTTTTCTTTTTGCAGAACCAGGGATTGAATTCAGGACCTTGTGCTTGCCAAGGAAGCACTTATTCTACTGAACCATCTCCCCCACCCCTTTCCAACTGTCTTGAGACACCAGAGCTCCTTGGTGTCTTCCCTTAAGACTTGAGGACTTGGTCCAGGGTCCTAGGGCTTCTCAAGCTTTCTAGCTAAAGCCTGGAAGGAAGGGACACCATCAGCTTCCACTGCTCTAAGGCTAGGGTGCTCAGACGAAACCACGGTACCGCCAGTTCTGTTCTTGAGCTCACAGACAGCTTGCATGGGGCCAAGCCTCCATGGTCATGTCAGCAATGCCCCACATAAGCCCCCACATATCCAGCTATATCATAACTATCTACTGTTCTCTGTGGAGAAACCTAAGTGCAAAGCCCACTGGACCAAAGCAGGTTTACATTTAGCTTCATAAGATGAAGTTATTAGAGTTCTTATGTTAGATTTAGAAGAAATTTAAAATAAAGTTACACCTTCCTCAGCCATATTACTATGGCGCAGAGCTTCTTTCATCAGAAAGAAGTCAGAGGTAAGAGGCAGCTGAGCTTCAAATATGTACAAATCCTATCCAAATTGAGTCTGCTTGGGTAGACTTCTGCAAGTTTCTCATAAAGCTGAGTTATAAAATGTCTAACCTAATATAGCCTTACTCTTCAATGCTTAATTTTTCTGGAAATATTTCATTTTGGAAAGAAAGATTACATTTGTGTTGATTTTCCCCACACAGATTCAAGAAAATGCTACTAACTGACCTAAACTTCTAGTTCACTGGGAAAGCTTATTATACACCCAAGAAAAAGCAAAGTAAGCTAACGACACAAACAACAATAAGCAAGACTCAGACAACTGCCATCTGCTCACCCTGACCCTCAACACAGAAACCTTGAAATCTTTAATGATGGTCACCAGTTAACTGGTAGGATTCTTACCCTGACTAGCTATCTATGCTGATACCTGTGAACTAAGCAACTGCCCTAAAGATAGCAATGTGTAATACCAGGGTCATGCTTGGAGTACCTGCCATTCTGGTCATGTCATACCAATTACTGCTATACTGTCATTCAGTTTTTTAAACTGTTTGTTTTAAAAAAGATAATAAATAAAAATAAGAGCGGGCCTGCCCATCAGCTAAGTTGTTTAAGTGACTGATTAAACAAAGGATGCTGTGGTTTGATTCCCAGATCCTCAAGCCTTACCAGATCTGCCCTAAAGGCAAACTGAGCCAGCCCAAAAAATGCTTTTGAACTTTTGGGGCCAAGGAGATGGCTCAGCAGAATAAGAGTTTCCCTGGCAAGCACAAGGGCCTGAGTTCAATCCTCTTTTCTGCCAAAGAAAAAAAAAAAAAAAAAAAAAAAAAACAGAGAGAAAACAAGAGACAAGAAAAAAAAGTCATAGGACTGTTCTGCTATAATGCTGTATATGGATAGATTTCTAAGTTTCTGGGTAAAAATATGAAGTTGTTTATTCCTATTTTTTAATTTTTTAAATGATTTTTCATATTCTATAGGGACTTAAGTTTAGCATATCAATACTTGATGGAAAATTCCTTCCCCATGTTATATCTAAGATGTTTGATATTCAGACAGATAGGGAGGTTAAGCTCAACTGCCTATGTTGTAGGGTAATAACAATAAGCCTCTCTTTTGGAGGGTTAACAACCCAAGTTTGCAGACCAAAAATTAGAGAAAAAGAAGGGCTTCAAGACAGCCAACGCTTTGGCCCTAGCCTTTCAAGGTCAGTGAGAACTCAGGACATAGAAGAACCTGTACTGCAACATCATATAACTCAGTTGTGTCCCAAATTTTATGATCAAGGAGATTATGAGGCCACAGAGGAAAGTGATCGATGATGTAGAGTTTGTCTAAGGAGACTCACATGGAGAGAAAACATTCTTTCAGATTTTCACAGAGAGCAAATTGGTCAAGCAATGGCTGTGACTCATCCACATGGCTGACACTCACAAAGGATCTACAAACTATAATACATGGTTTCAGGATAAATCCTGAGGGGATTTGCATGACCTTGTCAGATACAAAAGTTACATTTCTCATTATATAAGTCTTGGTTTATCTTGTTCTTAACCATCCAGCAGAAAAGCATAAAAATGAAGTAGAAAATGTAAAGCCACATTAATATGCTGTCCTGTAAAAAGCTCAAGTCAATAACTTCTGACATTACCAGTCCTATGGATAACCCACTATTATAAACTACTGGACTATATTGGAATATTTTGCTGAATTCACACTTATAATATTTAAATGGCAACAGAATAATACTCTTCGCTGACACAACTAATCAAAAAAGTGGGATGGAAATGAACGACCATTTTGTATCTGTATATTCAAAATAGTTAAGAAAGATATACAGCTACTTTCTCTTAATTCAATGAATAGAAAGATTTGTACTAATAGTGTTTGTGGACAGGTATCCTGTCTACATCTTGTACTATAAATAGCCACTAAAAATACAACAATATACAATGTATTAATTGTTGAAACTGTCCTACCAATTATTTTTGAAACTGTCTCATTGCTATTCTTTTCTCAACACAATTATTTTAAAAATGATGGTCAAATATGCTAAGAAGATTCTATGCCTCTTTTCTGTGTGCCATAGTTCCCAGTGAGGGTTACCTGTGCTGGCCACAAGGCCCTGGAGGAGGAATGGGCTTCTCTTTCTCAGCCCTTCCTGGGTGCTTCTCAGCTCACTGTCTGCAGAGCCGAGGGCCAGTGAGTGTAGGCAGCAATTGCAGCTACAAACAGTTTTGTAAAGTGTCAGTTAAGAGTGGTCATAGTTCAGCCTTCCTCAAATGCAGCTGAGAACCTTTTAAGGAGATGAAAATGATGATTACCTTGCTTTGATCTTCAGATACCGTATGTGTGATCAGATTATCATTCTGCATCCCATACATGTAACTTTTTTATTATTTATTTTTGTAGTTTAGGGAAGGGTCTATCGGGTGTTCAGGGTCTCACTTCTAGGTTGAACTTGTAGTGATCCACTCGTTTACACCCTCCCAAGAGCTGGGATTACAGGAGCGCCCTACCACGTCCAGTCTCAACCACCATCTCAGGGCACCCTGGGGATGTGACCAGCAATGCAGCCCCTGGGGATCAAACCCCCAGCCCCTGAGCCTGCTTGTAGGTGCTTTAATCCTCTGAGCTATTTGTCCAGTATATATATAATGAAATTCTGACATGTATATATATATATATATATATATATATATATATATATATATATATATATATATATATATATAAATTTCATATATATATATATGAAATTTTGATACACATGCAATGACTATATGCCAACAAAACAGAGGGAAAGGGGCAGTGACTTCCTTGCTCCTTTGAGTGCCTGGCTTGAGGCAGCAGCAGCCCAGCCCAGCTCCGGTGCACAGAGCCTGGGCAGCAGCACAGGACGTGCTTGAGTGAGGTCAAGACTCCTCATCTGAGCATGGAGACAGAAGGCAGAGTACGTTGGGCCAGAGCCAGGTGGGGGCAGAGCGGCTTAGGGCGGGTAGAAGGAGCAGAAGAGGGCAAGGCAGAGATGCCCAGGAGGAGAGGGCAGACCTCCAAGAGGAGATGGGGTGAGAAAGAGGGGAGGCCGGCAGGAGAAAGGAGGCAGCCCTGCAGCACATGGTTGTCCAGGGGCTGCAGGGCCAGTGGAGTAAGAAGCTGGGCTTGCTTGGGGTGTGTGGCCCCACACTATGAGTTGGTCCCCTCCAGGAGGCGCAGAGGCAGGCAGACCCCAGAGGGAGGAGTGGGCATAGGGCTGGGGTGCACAGCACTGCCAGAGCAGTGTGCAGAGAATTCAGGCACTGGGTTCAGAGCAGCCTGGAAGGCCCAGAGTCAAGGCATGCATCTAGGTATCACCCCACACCCGGCACCCTCAGGCAGGGGGAGAGGTAGGGGGCACCGAGCCTAGAGTGTGTGGTGCTAGGTGCAGGGTGTGCGATTACTGAACTGGCCACTGATTGGTTAGGGACAGTTCTGGCTGGGATTAAGGATGTGAGAGCTACCCTAGCACAACTACCCGGCACCTGCATAAGAGAGGGACAGGAAGAGAGTGGGTGCTTCCCGCTTGCCTGCCCGCTGTGGACTGTTTCTCCTCTGCCCCACCCCTCTGCCACACTGCCCTGTCTCAGAGCCAGCTGACTGCAGACTGAAACCCCTATAAATTGTGAGCAAAATAAATGATTCTTCCTTTAACTTCGGGTGCCCAGTATTTTGGCTCAGCAATGAGAAAAGTCCCTCAAATACACAGTGCAGGAGATTCGTCAGGACACCGAGGAGAGCAGAGGGCCACATCCATGACAGTGCAAAGGCAGACTGGTTTTCTAGGCCATGAGGCCTTGACAAGGACTGTCTTGGTGGCTAAGGTTAAGATGCTCCCATCCCAGTGTTTCCAAAATATATTGACAAAGAACTTTAAGATTGGGGGATTTAAAAGCACGATGTTATCGAGATGGAGAAGATTGCCAAGAGTAAGAGTACTCTCAGAACTTGATGAAATTGCCGTGTGCACCCCAGGAGATAGCTGTGGAATGATGACGGCTTGTTCTGTCCTTACTTTTTCTATCTTGTCTTCCCTTCTCTCCTTTTCCACCTGGTGCTTGTGTTGAGGCTCAGCAAAGGATGCCCTGTGGGAGGGCCTCAGAAGTGGTCTCTCTCCGGCCTCCTGCATGGTCTCCCCCAAAGCAAGTCACAAAACTGGAATTCCTCTTCCTCCAGAGGGTCATAGAATCTTTTTTCCTCAAATCCAGCCATAAAATTCTAAATATTCTACTTCACTGCCACTCCACACACATGCACGGCTGCCAGGCATGTTTCTACATAAGGACTAGTCAGGATGAAATTAAGGCCCTCATCCAGAAGGGTCTGCCTGGCCTTCAGGAGGAGGAAGTGCTGTCGCTGAGAAGCCACAGAGAATCTGGACAGAGCTTGCTGGTGCCCCGTTCGCACTCATAGTGAACACACTTTGGTCCAATCACACTTCTTCACAGCATCCCTTCTCACAGAACTTAAGCAAAACAATCAGATACCTCCTCTGTATCCCTGGATCTTTATTCTGAAGGTTCCTGTATCACACGGAATTTCAATGAAATAAATGTGCTGCATTTTTCTCTTTTTAACACCTGCTGTTTGCTTCAAGAGAGCCCACCATGAGCCTTTAGGCCCATCTTCCCTCCATCACTAAAGGTCCCTTCAGGTAGATATGCTACCCAGAAGACACCTTGCTGTTGAGCAACAAGGTCAGAAAGATTGTGATGTGTACACCACATGCAACAAGAAGCTCCAGACATCACATCCATCAGAAGAGAAATCAAGTCTCTGATGTCCTTTACATTTTTTTCCAAAATAGAATAAATAATAAGAAATTTCCATCACTAAGTGCTTTGAGATGAACAGTCTGCTAGGCGAACTGAGTGTGTGGTAAATTCACAGCCGTACCTAAATTCGACTCTCAAGTGCATGTAAGAGTGAGTGCCGTATCTCTGCAAGTACAGCACCAAGAAAAGCAAGTAGACAGACTGTCACAGCTTGCGTCTAGATGTCCCCTGAAACCTCGCACACTCACGGAGGCCTTTCAGAGGAGTTCGGGTCTAGGGTGTGTGATGCTAAGACTAAGGGTGCTTGCTTATGGAGTGGGTCCACCGATTGGCCCGGCTTAGCTCTGGGTGTGGATAACAGGAAGAGACCCCTGGGGTTGAGCACAGCACAGAAACCTCAGAAGGATAGCTGCTGGGCCGCTGGGCCGCTGGATCACTGGCTGCTGGGCTGCTGGGCCTCTGGCTGCTTTGGTGCTGTGCTGCCTGCCTTCCTGCCATGAGCTGCTTCTCTCTGCGATGCCCCTCTGCCATGCCACCCTCCCTTGGAGCTGCCCAGGAACTGAAGCCTCTGCAAAATGTGAGCTATAATAAAGCTTTCTCCTTTCACTCCAGGCGCATGGTATTTTGTCTCAGCAACAAAAGAAAAGTAACTAAGACAAAAAATCAGGAGGCTGGAACCGAGCAGTGCTCCTCCGTCGTGCCAGTGGAGCTGGTGCTGCTGGGTGACACTCTGCAAGGGCCGCGCCTCTGCTCTGCTGTTCTGCCAGTGCTTTCAGTATCTATCAAGAGATTCTGAGACACTGCAGTAGAACTGTGTGCTGCAGGCATGTGGGAGTGCTCCAGGCATGAGTCATATTAAAGAATTATAAATTTCTTATTTGATTAATTTAGATTGGTTTTCCTGCTAAAATCTCAGAATGACTTTGTTGTGTTTCATCAATTTTATGGTTGACATGTTTTCAATTTACCTTTACTACTGAAAAACCTGGAATGAGTTTGGAAGTGGACCTTCTGCTCCCTCATCTCTCTGCCCAATACCAAGGGATGGGCAGGGAGGCAGGGGCTCACAGAGCACATCACATCCTAACTGCTGTCTTCTCTCCAAGCACAGCCTACAAGGCTGGACTTGGTTTGATCCACAAGGAAAACCCATGTTTCACTTTCACCTCTACCCAGCTTCTGATTCACTCTTCTGCAAACGGTTTGGCTGCAGGGTGAGGGATTATAAAACCCAAGAAAAGCTTGAAACTATAACCTGTTGTTGTTCTTCCCAATTTTACTCTCCTTTCCCATATGTTTTTGCTTCCCTGGTTCTCTGCTTTTCTTTAGTGGCTTAGAACTTCTTGAACTGTTGAAGAGTTCTGGAATGCACCATGGCAACAAAGCATTTATGCAGTGAGGAGTGTGAGAAGGGACCAGCAGTGAAGGCAGGAGGCACTTTCTCTAGGCTCTGTTTTCTTTTTTCCCCTTATTTTTGCCTAAAAACAGACACTCTACAAACCCTGCCCAAGACGTTGATCACACAGGAAAGACCAACTAACTACAGGAGAAAAGAAAGGCGGCACCAATGCCTGGACAGGCATGCACACGAGCCGGTGTCCCATGTATTCTTCCGGGGGCCGATTCATGCTGCCTAGAACTCACTTGCTCTTCCAGAAGTGCCTTTGTCCCTCTGGCTCTCTTCTTTCTTGGGCAGGACCTAAAATCTTAGAGCTCACCCTTCCTGGATATTGGCTTCTATTGTCACCTGCTGACACAGGTCCTCAGGTTCACACACGGAAACCCAGCGTGGGCTGGCTCTCCAGCCTGCGGCTCCTTGCTCTCTTCAAAGGAGGGGCCTGTGCTGGCTCCTGAACCACTTCCCATAGCCCAGCAGGCTCATTCTATCTGTACGGAATCACTAGCTGGCAGAGGGTGACCCTTCCAGGGTGAGCAGCCCTGGGGGCTTAGAGTGGTGTCAGCTGCTGAAGCTGGCAGGCAGGCAGACGGACGGATGGACAGAGCACAGAAGCACCATGCTTGACATTGTCAAAGCCAACACATCAAATGGAACCCTTTGCACCCTAGGCAGCAGTCAGGCTGGGCGCCACAGGAGCTGCCAGCCGACACCTGGGCATTCTCCTAGGCGGCTCCTGCTGAGACTGATGCCAGAGTACTTCAGGGCGGACAATGGCTGAGCGCAGAATGTGGAAAGAACTCAGAAACTTCCAAAAATCAATATCCATAAATGATGCTAGAAAAACACAAAGTTGGCCGGCATCCTCTTCTGTCCCCCTTCCTCCTTTCTCAGTTAGACCCAGGTAAAGTGGTGGCAAGGCTTTCTTTAACAGGGTATTTTAAAGCCATGAGGAGTGAGTCCTGAGTTTGGGTCTTGGCCTGTTTACCCTCTTCATGTCCTCGCAGGCAGGTGAGCTCGACAGGCAGACATTTCTCTCTGTCAGCCACAGAAGGTCTCATAGGCTTCTCGGTTTGCCCAGGTCATACTTCACCCTCTCAGGAACTTGAACTGGGGAGACAGAGCCTCCGCTCAGACACCAGCTCAGCTGAATGGTGTCCGGGGTCACATCATGCACCAAAGGACGGAGCCCTCTGCAGTTCTAGAGTTCTGCAGCACAAGTGGGCAGATGCCCCCGCAGGCAAGGCTTCCATGGGCTCCCGGATGCAGCCCCACGCAGGACAATCACACAGCTGCGGGCAGCACTGAGGGCCCAGGCGGGAGCGAGCGTCAGCCTGCGAGGATGCCCGCAGCGTAAACATCTGGCGAGTGGAAATGTACTGGGTTAGTGCTCTAACCTGGGCCGACACTCTCAACGCTTTTATTCTTGGGACAGAACATAGTTAGAAAGTGACAAGTTATAAATGACCCACTGTGGGGAAGTCTTCACCACATTAAATCAGGGATTTCTTTCTCTATTTATATCTTTCGTGTTGATAGTAATTTTATGTAAGTCCTTAAGATGCAGGAGTGAGCAGATTAATGCACACAATCATTCGTTCACCCTTTGCTTGTTAGTTCTTTTTTACAATACAAGATGAATTATTTGAAGGTAGGGAAAGAGGGAAGGGAGAGAGACATGGTAGTCAGCTCTCAGGAGAAGCAGGGAGTGCTCAAAAGGAACAGTTCCTGCTAGCACTTTCCAAGGCCTTGTGGTAGGGGCTGCAGGCACAACAGGTGGAATCTGCAGCTCCAGTCACAGCCACCGAGCTTCTGGCTAGAGGCAACCAACAATATGCGCGTCCGTCCGTCCGCAGTGGGACACAGAGATGGAGAAGTGACACAAAGAAATAGAGCTGTGCGACAGGATGACAAAGAATGCTCCTGTTAGTAGAGGTCTGGGAACAGGGGTCCCTTCGCAGACCGGAAGTGACGGCATTAAGCCCAGGGGTCAGCTGCACAAGTGAGAGCAAAACTCCCAGCAGGACACCACCAGCTTCAGGAAGAGCAAGGACCACAGATGAAACCACACCTTTGTATATGGCCCTCTCTAAAAGAGCTGTGGTACACAATAGCTCAATCTTAGGCCATGCCATGTTTGCTCCTGGAAAGCAAAAGAAGTGTGGGACAGAGTTGCCACCAAGAGTTAGCCTGGGGGCCAAGGAGATGGCTCAGTAGAATAAGCGCTTCCCTGGTAAGTGCAAGGGTCTGATCAATCCCCAGTTCCACAAAAAAAAAAAAAAAAAAAAAAAAGAGAGAGAGTTATCTTCGTAATCCACATACCCACCCCACTCTCTCTGGGAAGGCAGAATCAAGCTGGTACAGCTGCCGGGCCTTTCTGGGAAATAATTACTTGTGGTTTCCGAGGTCTCAGAAGTCCCTGGATCTCTTAATGAGGCCCTGAATAGTAAATCACACTCGAGAGCCCTGGTCCAGTCGAGATGGTGGAGTCCATTTCTCACGATATAGTTGTTTCTTTTTGCCCGGTTTTCTAAGCAGCTGCAACAAAAGGCTTCCAGTATTTTGCTGCTTACAGCACCAGCGCTTTTGGCTTGACTCAGTGCTCTTATCTGTTCAGGATTGGAGAATGAGCTCAGAAGAGAGTTAGGTCACAGCCACTCATTGATTTGCCCTCTTCAGGTCTCTCCAGGAGCAGCCAGCACCCAGATTGCCCTGTGCTCCTCCTGGAGTATGGTGCCTGCGGGAAAGGACAGGACAACCAGCGCTGAGGAAAGCCCACCCACGACACGCGCGGAAGCACAGTAAGACCTCACTGCTTCCGGACCTCAGTGGCAGGCACTGGTGTCACCACAGGGGTACGGACACTGCGGCAAGGAAGGAAGCCCTCAGGCTCATCTCCCGGTGCCACAGGAAATAGGGGAATTTGCACCTGGATCAGTGGATGAAGAAGTACTGAAAAGGAATTCTAAATGGAGGATAATTTTGGCCAAACTGACCTCCCAGGATTCTATTTTTCTTTTCCTATATTTTAGGACAGGGTCTTCAGGGTCTTACTACACAGATCAGACTCATAGTGACCTTCCTATTTTCAACTTCCCAAGTGCTGGGATTACAGAAGAGCGCCATCATCCCCAGTCAATCGCCATTTCAGCGTACCCTGAGAGTGGGGTCAGCACGGCACTTCAGGGATCAAACCCCAGCCACTGTGATTTGCCTAAGCAGGCACCTTAATCCACTGAACTATCAGGCAAACCCCCACCAGGATTCTTGCTGAAGATAAGCCAATGGGCTTGGCCACAGAGAGTAGGAAACATGACCAGACACAGAGTGTGGGGGTTCTAGTTAACCAAAGCAAGATTCCTGCTAAATGCATAGAATGTAAAAACAGACAAAGGCTCAAAAGTGCAGGCCAAAAAGTTTGAAGGAGCCAGT
Organism: Ctenomys sociabilis; assembly: GCA_004027165.1. NCBI lineage: Eukaryota > Metazoa > Chordata > Mammalia > Rodentia > Ctenomyidae > Ctenomys > Ctenomys sociabilis. The sequence continues at coordinate 1,854 of PVKA01037072.1, read as the reverse complement.
TCAGAGTTTGGTCAAGGAGTCTTCCAGCATAGTTTGGGAAATATCTTATGATATTGCCACTTAAAATGTCTCCATGGGACCCCTCTCTTGGCTCACATAAATAAAAAGTATAACTCTCAAAGCATCCAAGTTCTGATGCTACAAGTGCTGAGTCCTGTCTGTGATCTTTCCTGACCTTTCTGACAGGCATAGATTGAGCTGCACAAGATCCAGCCTTCCAAAGTAGATCTGTGTTCCACCATGTCCTGTTCACTTCTGATGTCATGCTGGCCAGCCTGTGCTGGTGGACAACTGAGCCACGTGGTCATCCTCTGCCTAAAATGGGCAGGGGAAACCCTGCCACCCAGCAAAGCAGGATGAAGCCAATGCTATTACTTGGAGCACAGAAGAGGCTACAGGCATGGTGTTGGTGTGTGCAGATGTGTACATGCATGCACACATCTGCATGGATCCTCTAGCTTCTGCCTTCAGGAATACCAAACTCTTTGCCAGTAATAGGTATTAAGCTCAAGCTACTAAACAAAGAATAAATGAACGTCAAGTCGGTGTGTTGTTCTCAGTGCCTTACATTTCAAATTGCTAGGTGTATACACCTAAATTCTCCAGGCATGAAGTCCTCAGCGGGCGTAAAATAAACAGATTTTGTTAATACCAACGTTGGCTATTCATCTTCAGGCCCTACTGGTAGACCTAATCAAGTAGTAATTTCAAGATAAAAATCTAAGATTATCCTTTTCACATAAGCTCCAGGTATTATATTTAAATATTTCTGAATGAATATTCCTCAGACAGGGAGATAGCTTTCAACCCAACCTGCTTTCTAAGGAGCAAGCCCAAATTCAGTTTATACTGCTGAATTTCTGAAGTTCTAGACGAAAGAGGAAATATGGAACAGTTTTTCTTAAAAGAAAGGAGAAAAAAAAGGTTATTTACTGTAAAGCTAGCAGAATTACAGCAGTATATTAATAACTAGTATAATTTTTGAGATCTTTGCTCTAAATTTGTTCTTATTCGCTTTGAAGTTGACTCATGAAACATCTCTAATCATTAAAAGCTTGTGCTTCTGTCTTGACACCCAGAAGGGTTATGATGAGGTTCCCATAGGAATCTGTAAATCAGGGAAAGGAAACTGCCCGCCTGTTCCCCTGGCATCAGCACCTCTGCCAGCATAATTTGGGAAACATCTTATGATGTTTCCAGAACAGAATCGAACTGCCCAAACCACCTCTTCAAAATGGACAGGCCAAGAGCTGACTTTCCAGCTGAGCACCAGAGGGTCCGTTGGTGAAGACAGCCTGGCCGGCAAGCACCTCAGCACTGTGACAGTGCTCGTGACCAGCCCAGAGGAAGAGATGAAGAGGTGGAGAGCCAAAGCAAGGGAGCTCAAAGCCGGGCAGAGTCACGTGGGCCAGCAGCGGGACTGTCCCCCAGGCTCCCTCACGGTATCTTCTCAAGACCTACTCTGTCTCTTGTGATTCTCATCTTCACTCCTCATCATTCTCTGGCTTCTCAGGAGGGTGATTGCCGAGAGGAGGAGCTGGCCACGAGTGCTGCTCTCCCCATTCTGCTGACAAGCTCTTCCTTTAAATTAATCTGTTCACATTCTGCTACCTCCTTCAGGCCCCTGGGAATGATGTTTGCCCGGCACTGAGCAACCAGAGTGTGGAGAATAAACCCATCTGCAGAACGGACGGAAGACTCTGGCAACAGCTTGCTCAAGTCCTCCGTCCTTCCTTGCTCTTGGAAACTTATTTTAAGAGAGTAAAAGAGCAAGTGAGTGAGACAGACAGGCAATCAGGCAGTTTACAGAGTAGAAGAAAGAGAGGAGAAAGAGCCAAGGAAGAGGGGGATAGG
>PVKA01037071.1:9504-21383 GCA_004027165.1 Ctenomys sociabilis | reverse complement strand
TTTGAAATTTAAAACAATATTCTAAATAGGTTATTATTTTACTATTTGTTTAAGAAATAAATTAATATCATCCCAATGGAACCTATAATACAAATTATCTTGCTCTATTCTTATTAAAGTCACTTAAGAAAAGTCTGTTTTAGGAATATTTGGTTATTTCTTTGGACAATCCGTTTAGTGATGATCATTTATGCCATTTAAAAAAAAGCAAGGTTGTGAGTAAGATAGTCCCATGGGTCATATTTTGTCTGTATTTAAGCACTTCCTAAATGATGTCTAGAAGACAGTATATTTATTGCTCTACATCTTTAGAAATGAAGTGAACTTTTCAGTGTAATTTAGAAGTTCAAACTAGCCTCAGATTTTAAACTATGAAAAGAGAGTGTGTTATGGATACAGGAAAGAAAGGAAAATCAGACATGGAATTTACAACTATTTCAATGTAAGGTTGGTAACTTATGCTGAAGAGTAACGCACTGAAGGAAGATAAATTTCATTTTTCATTTTTAGCTTCCTTACACCATATTTAACATGACAGTGACATTTTAAAAATGTATTAATACATCACTCCATAACAAAACTCCACATATGTAGATTCTTTTTTTTTCTCATTTTTTAATTTCAGGAAAGAGTTTGCAGAGTACTGGCATTAAATCTTCTCTAAATATCTTGTAGACATTAGCAGTGAATTCATCAAGACCTGCATTTTTCTTTGCTGGTAATAATTTTTAATTTCAATGACTGATAATAGGTCATTGAAAAAGTGAGTAACTACTTGGCTCAGCTCTGGTAATTCATATATAAGTAAGAATCTGTCCATTACTTGATACTAACTTCTCTGTCCATATCAAAATCAATTCATTTATTAATTAATTAATTTACTATGTATTTAGTACAGTGTCTACAGGGTCTCACTACGCAGATTAGACTCATAATGGTCCTCCTGTTTTCAGCCTCCCAAGTGCTGGGGTTACAGGCACGCACCACCATGCCTGCTCTCATTCACCATCTCAGATTCATCATCACGTCTGGTATGTCTTGTTATACCCAGTGTTAAACCATGGTCCCTGTACTCTGCCTATGCAAGCATTTTAGTCTGATGAGCTATCTGGCTGACCCTCAAACATCTTAAGTTTGTAATATTTCAGTATATGCATTTTGGACAAAAATAACTTAAGCAGTTGAAATTGTTTCAAGTTATGACAATAAAGTTCTACCAGAGAAATAAATATCATGACTAAAGGTGTTTGTGCAAATATTCATGTAGGTCTGTACTAAGATATTAAATAGATTAATAAATATTGTGTAATTAATGTCCAAATCAACCTTTCAGTTAAGTGACAATAGAAACTTATTTAAATTTAATTGCACACAGTTCTTCTGTGCAGATTCTTTTACATATGATAAGTACACATGGAAAGTTAAAATATGTAAATTTGTATTCATAGTCTAAAATAAAAAGCAATCTTTTGCTGAAACAAACTATAAAGACATTTAACAAAATAGTAGAGCTGGAAAGAGAGTTTGGCAGTCACATTGCCTTGCTCATCACACAAGGACCCTGGCTCGATCTCCAGTACAACATGCCATGGCAGCTTTGCCCCAGGAGTGCTATGCAGGGCACCACAATCTGGCATGGTGGTACATGCTTAGAATCTCATTGCTGGGAAAGCTGAGACAGGAGGATTCTGTGAGCTGCATAGTGAGACACTGCACAAAATAAATAAATAAATTGTTTAAAAATTTAAAAAACCCAAATAGTAAGTATTAGAATTATGATATATTCAGAATCATAGGTAGTTTTCAGCCTCCCAAGTGCTGTAATGATGCAAAGATAAGGAGATCGAGAAACTGTTCTTAAAAGAATCATCATTACAATATATAGCATTATTTTTGAATGTCTCAACCAAAGCTGTTTCTTCTTCCCTTCCTTGGGCTAAAGCTATGTGCTAACAATGAACCCTTTCCTTCTAATTCTCTAAAAAACATTTTAAAATTGACACAACAAAATTTAATATTAGGATATGAAATCCAATCAACAGACATGATACAGTCTGTTCACAGATATGGAAATGCAATACTATGAACTTCATTAAACAAATATTTGATCCATGAATACATTAGAGAAATTGTAGTTACCCTTTAGGTGAAATTATTGTGAATCTGTTTGTTCATGCATGCCATCATTTTCACCATTATATGTTAGGTAAAATACATTATAATTTGTCATTACTCAATCTATGCAATGTTGTAAGGAGCTATTGAGCAGCCGCGCCCTAAAATGGCGCTGCAGGCTAGGCTGAGAAGCTTCCGCATACTTATCTCTGGGCTGTGGTTAAGACCATACTTGGAGGTTGAATGTATCTTCCTGTTTGCATAGATGTAGTCCGCCTATAGAGATAGGCCAAGTGGCAGATTGCCATTGGGACGGGGTTTCTATATAAGGGCCTAACGGGAAGTGCTCGGGGCAGTCGCAACACCATGTAAAGAAGCTCAATAAAGAAATCTGTGTGTGAAGGAAGGAACAGTGGTCGCGTGTCTTTCTGCAGGCAGGAGCCGCGCGACATAATGTAATCTTTTCCACAGGATTAAATTGTTAATGATTTTGTTAGAATTCAGGAGCTATGTTTGGAAATGTTAAAATCAGTGTATTAATTAAAGACAAATATATTTATATTTTCAGTTATTCATATATTTTCTGGCTACATAATCTATATTTGGATGAATAAATTTCTAATTATGGCATTCAACGGTATGCATGTGTTTTGATTTGAAGATTGCCTAATATACGCAATGTTTAGTATTATCTCGGTAATGAAGGCAAAAACCATGGATAAAGACTTCTTTGGACAACTTGTGATTATACTGTTTTGTCACTGTCACATATCTAAATCTTATTTTGATAATAAAGTGGCAACAAAAATATCTAAAATTACAAATATGCAGAATTGTGGAAGAATATAATATGTGCGTATCAGATCATGCAGCATTTAACAACTGTATCTGCCACTTAAAAGTGTCGATAACTAAGGGCTGAGGAGATAGCTCAGTGGACTAAGTACCTGCTTAGGGAGCACAGGATGGGGCTTTGATCCTCAGCACCACATACCATGCCGGCCCCGCTCCCAGAGGTGCTGGGCAGGCCACTGTGTCTGGGTTTTGGGGTGCATGCCTGCAATGTTAGTGCTGAGGAGGTTGATAACAGGACAGTCACCATGAGTAAAAACTGCCTAGTGAGATCCTGTACAAAATACATTTAAAAAAATGTATACAAGTGTTGACAACTTATTGTTTTAGTGATATCTTCACTTGAAGTAACACATAACAGAAGTTGAAGGTGCATCTCAGTGTGTGGGCTCTGAACCCAGTACCCCATATTGCACCAGGTTAGGAATTATACTAATAATGATCACCATCATAGAAATAAAGACAAATAAATATAATAATATTATAAATGAAATTAATTGACTTCTCTCTACTAAGGTTTTGTCATTGTTGGTACTGCCATTGTTGTTTTTGTTGTGATCTGCTGGGTTATCATCTTAGTTGCATTATGCATAATTCTGAAATGAATCAATTCTTCACAATCAAATGCACTTTGGAATCCTACTTTAGAGAATTATTTTATGTTTAGTGCCAGGTTAAATTATTTGTATAAAATTTACGTCAACTGTTCACATTTATAAACCAAAATTACAAGTGTCTCAAATGGTTTGCAAGTCATTCAGTGCAGTTGGTCAAAACCTGAAGCCAAAGACATCAGAGAAAATAAAATTACAGACTACTGTTCATGTAAAGATCAGGACAGAAAATGACAAAAGGTGCTAGTAAGCTAAATCTCTTGTATTGTGAAAAGAATTCTGCACTCTCACAGTGATTTATCTCAGACATTCATGACTGTTTTACTAATAAAGCACATTAGTATAAAAGTTATAAAACACAAGAGCATCTCAAAAAATACAGAAAAAGAAATTATCAAAATCAGATAATGTACATCATAGAACACTCAGCAATCTAGAACTCTAATGGAATGCTCACATTCTAATTAATATTTTTAATAACATGCTCATGCACTTTTGATATACAAGAAAGTGAATACATTTTGTGAGAAAGTCCAGCATTTCTTTATTATACATCCCAAAGAAGTAAAAGCATTGTTCAAAGGAAAATTCCTACATGAGTGTTTGTAACTTATGGTTCATAATAAGCTACAATTTTTGGAAAAGTACACTACATTATTGCTGCCCACAGTCCTCCTGTGGCATAACAGTACATTACAGGGGCTGGGAGGTAGCTCAGTAGAATAAGCACTTGCCTGGCAGTTGCAAGGACCTGCGTTCAATCCCTAGTTCCACACAAAAAGAAGCATATTATAGCTTCTTGCTGCCAATTAAAATTTAGTATTTATTAATCAATATTTTTTCATCTCTCCTTATTTTCCTCCTTCCCCAGCCTTTGATGACTAACATTCTAATCTCATTTTCTATGAAAAAAATAATTCTAAGTTAGAATGATAGAAATTTCAAATGGTTATTATATTACATATTGTTATCTACAAATTAGTCATTTAGATTACCAGACATAAACATACAAAGTTGGTACAAAAATTCTGAGAAATTAAAAGCAATAAAAAATAGAAAAACAAATTAACTTCCTTTTTAAATGCACTAGAATTCAACAGTACAATTATACAAACTATCCTATGTATATTCATAACTTTTTCTCTTTTGTGCTTTTAGTCATTGCATTTTTTCCTACCCCTTGAACAGATTCTGTCCCTTTCACACTATCTATTGCACCTTTCAGATTTTATTTACTCTTTTGGGTTCCTATACTAGAGACACAAAATGATGTTTGTATAGGTGGGTTGGATTTATTTCACTACCAGTACAATTACTGGTTTCTTCCATTTACTTTGTTGTGTGTTTTCCATCCTATTACAGAGTTTTAAAGTAGGTATTGATGATCTGAATTTCCATAGAATTTCTTGTGATTTCACTTTTTTGTTCACCATTGCAAATATTTGAGTTTTTCTTTCCTATTTTTCATAAGATTGGTTGAGGGTTTATCAATTCATTCTTTCAAGAAACTCTTCAATTAAGTCTTTGCAGCGTTCTTTATCTCAATTGCATTGATTTCTTTTATGATCTTTGTAATTTCCTCATTTTATAAGCTTTGGTCTTGACTTGTTCTTGTTTTTCTTTTCGAAGACTATCGTGCTGTTTGCTTGTGTATATTCTTTTTTCCTGATGTGAGAATTTACCACTAAAAGTTTTCCTCTTAGGACTGCTTTCATTGTTTCCCACTTTCTCATATATTATGTCTGTATTTTTGTTTAATTGTAATTATTAAATTTCCTCCCAAATTTCCTCTGTGACACATTGATTATTCAGTAGGGTGTAATTTAATTTCTATGTGCTTTTGTGGTTTCTTTTGACATTAATTTTCAATTTCATTTCGTCCAATTTCAGTTAGTATGCATTGGACAATTTCAATTCCTTTGCATTAAACTGTTCTATCAACTAGTATATGATCTATTTTAGAGAATGTCCCATGTGTAGCTGAAAATAATGTGCATTTTAATATTTGTTAGAACACTCTCTAAACATCTACTAAGCTCAAGTATTCACAGGTTTTATACCGTCCTGAAATTTTTTTTCTGACTTTTTGGTCCAGTTTATCTCTCTATTTCTGACAAGAGAGTATCAAGGTCCCATGTTAAAATTGTGTTAGTACTTATTTGATGTTTCATGTCTATAAATACTTGATGTATACCTTATATCATCAGGTGCTCCCATATTTGGTGCATATATTTTCATGATTATTATCTCGTCCTCTAAAAATTTCTCTAACAATTATGTAATGACCTTCTTTACCTCTTTTGATCATTCTAGGCTTCAAGTTCACATTGTTTTCCAAGAGAATAGCACTCCTAAATTTTGTAGGTTCCTGTGACATGGAGAATTGCTATCCATCTTTTTTACTTTTAGTCTAATTTCCTTTTGAGTTAAATGAATTTCTTGAGTGAACCATATTTTTGGATGCTGTTTCTTAATCCATTCTGCCAGTCTGTTTGTTGGGATTGGAAAATTGAAGCCATTCACATCAATGATTAAAACTGGTGGGTATTGGCTAACTTTGTCATGTTATTTTCAGGATCTTGGTATCCTATAATTCCTTTAACCACTTGCTTTGCTTGGCAGTGACTTTCTGTTATTGTTCATAGAATTATGGTAGTTTTTTTCTCTGTATGAAACATCTTCTAATTTGGGTTTGGTGTCATCAACTTCTCTGTTGTTTTTTTGCCATAGAAGTATTTTATTTCTTCATTGATTTTGTCAGATAGTTTTTCAGGATACAACAACCTGAGTTGGAAGCTGTTTTCTTTCAGGACTTGGAATACTTCACTACAAACTCTTCTTGACTTGGGGGTTTCTGTATGTAAGTCTCCTGTGATTCTGATGAGTTTTCTTTTTTATGGGATCCATTTCTTCCCACTAACACCTTTTATTATTCTGTTCTTACACTGAATTTCTTGAACCTAGATTATTATATGGATGAGTGCAGATTTGTTCTAGTGATAGCCAATTCTAGTTCTCTATGTCCCACTTAAGTGTAAGTGTATGTCAGATTCTTTTCCCACCCTTGGGAAATTACCTGATATTATCTCTGCAAATATGTTACATTATTATTATTTGCTTTTCTTGGCTTTTCCCATTTCACTGATGCCAAATATTATATTATTTTTCTTTGAGTTGAGTTGCAGCTCAATTGTTATTTCCTAAGCTGTTATTTTCAAGAGGTCTTTCCTTTTTGATTTCTGGTCACAATTCTGTCTTAAGCAACAGACTGAAAGTGTGTCATCAGTTCAGTTTAGGTATTTTTTGCCATGTTTCAGTGAAATTTTTACTTTCTTAGATATATGTATGACTTTCTTTTATGTAGTCTATTTTTTCCTGTATTGATCATTCAGTTTCCATGGTCATCCTATCATTTTCTATTTTTCACCGGTCTCTACTTTAGATTTGCTGTACTTTATTAAAATTGACATTTCTCTTTTTTAATCTGAGAGACTATTTTTGATCTGATTTCTTCAATAGATCCATGTATTTGCTTTATTTCAGTTAACAGGATTTTTGGAAACATCAGGTATGTATCTTCCATTTTCCTCTATTGCATGTCTTCTGGACTTGTTTTTAGTGGGCTGAGGTTTCTTTTGGCTTCTCTGTTTTGTCATCTTTTACTTCAGTTATTTTTCCCTGTTGATTCTTGTAAGTTTTTGTAGTAGGCAGATTTGTCACTAGTGCCAAGGTCTCTCTAAGCCAGATTTGCACTTCATCATGTCTTTTATATGTAGGAGGCTCTTGGTTTGTAACTGTCCTGCAATCTTCCGCTTCCCATGAATTAACTGTGAAATATTGATATCTCTTTGGCTCAGTTCTTTAGGTCTGGTAAGTGATTAGGTTATTACCCCAGAACTTTCTTTTGTCATAGAAGGGGAAAAAACTGATTAACATACATGACATCCTAGCTAAAATAGCACAGTTAGAAATGACAATAGCATGAATCACTTTAAAAACTGAGAAGCTTGTATGCAAAGCATTTCCCATTGGTGGAGTGGTTTTATCCTGTGGTGGGGAACTTTAGGAAAGATACTGGATAGCATGGAGATAACTGAAAGGAAATAAAATAGAAGCCAGGCTAGAGCATGAAGAATGATCACACAAGTTTTGAGAATCTACAAAAGAGAACCAAAGAGAAATACTGAGGCTTTAGAATGAGTAAGAATGGGATTACTGAAGTTGACCAATATAAAAATATTGTCTAGGGAAGTAATTTAAGTAAAAGAGAAATAAGACAAATAAATTAAAACATGCATAAAAGAGAAAAGTAATGGAAATAATCTACAAACCAAAACTGAAGGAGGCATGAGAGGAAGAAGAGGAGGAGAAACAGGAGAAAGAGAAAGGCAAAGAGAAGGAGGAAGAGAAGGAGAAGAAAAATAAAATAAAGTATAAAATAAAATAACCCCAAAATTCCCTCTGGTATTGACTGAGAATTCAAAACTAACAGGTAACATTAAAAAGCCTATGTAGAATTTGCTTGATTTGAGGCTGATCTTGGCCTCAATAAGTGCTGGGTTGGGACCAGTGTATTCATCCAGGACTTTCTCTATATACCTTAGCCACCTCTCACTTCTTACCCTGTTACTCTTGGCAGTATCTGTCTCCCAATGCTGTGCTATTTTCAGACAGATTGGAGGCTGTTGCCAGGCTCAAGTACCATTGAGGACCTCTGGTCCTTGTTCAGCTTTCTATGCTTGTCTTTCCCTCTGCTCTCTCTGGTCATTTTTGCAGGGTGGATGTGATACTCTGGTACACTGTGATCATCTGCTGCTGCTTTTTCAGTCCAAGCCTGCTCAATCCCAATTCTTCCTCCTCTCGTGAGGAATGGATGCTAGCTTTCCATCCATTACTTTTCAAGTTCCACTGCAATCATCGCAGACCTCTGCTGTAATGTGTGACCTCCTCAGGTAAGATGGGGGATGCTATGGGTTGTCTTTCTGCTCCCACCCCAACAGTGTGAGTATAATCCTGGACTGCACAGTCACAAGGTGTAGGGTTGGTTAATTTCCTGCACCTCACTTAGCACTGGTCAGAGGGAAGTGGTTGGCGGTTATGTTTACCCTGTGTCTCTGTAGTTTTTATTTTCTTCCTGGTGTTTCAAGTAAGCACTCTGGTGCTTGAAAGAATGAGATGGAAAAAAAAGAATAGAAAACATTAGAAAATGAGGGAGAAAAAGAAAAGAAAACAGCAATCATCAGGGAGGAAACAGTTCATGGTGCCAGAATTTACTGATAGACTTCAGTGTTTTTTGTTTGGAAGAAGGCAGAGTAGACAGGTGAACTTATATCCAAAATTTATCCTGAGTAGTTTGATTTTGCTACAGTAGTTAAGTACATCCTTTTTTTTCTCCTTCTTTTTAGATTCAAAATACAATGGGCAATAGTTCCAGTCCAGAGACCCAATGGTAGTTGGGTGGACTGGATTGCCATTTTATTAAGTCCTTTATCTATCTGTGGCTTGATCTATTAATCTCTATGTCAGACTGATTTTAGTTTCAGGGTATGTATCTTCCTCCTTTCTTACAATTACCTGTGTTTTAATTGAACTTTGCTGAGTAGCTCTAATTTTGTAACTTGCAATGAAATCAAAATGATGGACCAGGTCTCCTGTCCTATACCTACCAAGGAATCTGAGCATTTTTTTTTAACCTGTATTTTGCAACTGGCAACATTTACTTTGTTTTGTTTGACAACTATGTTCAGTTAAGTGTACCAGACACTTGAAAACTTTGATTATTTAGTAAGCATTCACATCATGATTAAGATTGCCTGGAAAAAATGCCTGGAATATTCTTTTCTTTATATCCACTATGTCTTTTTATTTATTCAATATACACATGTATATATTCAGTTTTCTTCAGGAGACTGAGAAAGCACTACTTTTACTCAAAATTAATATGGAATGTATATCTTTTTATTTATTTATTTATTTATTATTTTTATTTTATTGAACTACAAATGTCAATTAGACAGTTTCAAGACACCTTAACAAGACAGATTCGATAAATTAATACATTGCAAACTGTTTTCATAATGTTTTGGTATCGTACAAGGTGCATACATGATATATTTACAGATATTATTTTAGCAGATATCTCTTATCAGTGAATTAAGAGTGTAGCTGCTTACTTATCTTATTTTTTATACCTGAATTATATCAAAAATTCAATAATTATTTTCCTAGTGGATAACCGTAGTACTAGAAGCCGACATAATACCCTGTCCAACCACCATTAGTGCAGATCTTGCCTCTCATAGAATTATGTAGAAGCACAGCGTTATCTATCCCAACTGTACTGTCTATACACACACATCATGATTTTTTCTTTCTACACCCCTTCCTTTGTCTACACCTGTCAAAGGTGGGCACTCCATTGTCATTCAACTAACTTATGTGCTTAAACTCGACACCACAATCCAACACAGTCCAGCATTCTACAACAATTTAACAACCTAAGATCACAAGTCAGAGTTGGAGAAATAGAAGAGCCACAAGGTCTAGCCTTTCAAGGTCAGTGAAGACTCAGGACATAGGAGAACCTGTACTGCAACATCATGAAACTCAGATGAGCTCCAAATTTTCTGAACAAGGAGATTATGGAGCCACAGAGGAAAGAGATTGAAGTTCTATAGTGTGCCTGGGGAGAGTCACATGGAGAGAAAAGTTTCTCTCAAGCTCTCACAGAGAGCAATCTGGTCAAGCATTGGCCGTGACTCATCCACATGGACGACACAGACAAAGGATCTACAGATTAATGTACAGGACTGCAAGATAAACCCTGAGAGGACTTCACTGACCACATAGGAAATATAAAGTTCATATGTTGGTATATAAGTCTTGATATATCTAGGTCTTAACCATCCAACAGAAAAGTATAAAAATGAAGTATACATCGTGGGGCCATAATACTAAGCTGAGCTGTAAATGGCCATGGTCGACAATTTATTTGAATAACTCACTATTGTTGTAGAAGCCTGGAATATTCATGAATGGTATGTAACAAAGAAAGAACATTAGTCCACCTGTACCGTGATTGTACATTCTAGATGCCTAGAAAGTTTTAAATTATATTGATGCCTAAATAAAAATGGGAAGTATAGAAATGTGTGGATTTGAACTTTAAAATTTCCCTAAAGGGTACTTGTGTGCTGTCATCTATGAGAATCAGTGGTTTGCAGCCAAAACTTTTTGAAGTCTCAAACCCTTTGGAATATTATGATTTATTTGCCATCAAACCTTATTCCCCTCAATAGAATGGATAAAAGATAGACTTATTTCCCTAAAGGAATCTAAGAGAAGGGTCAGACATTGCAATATGCCTGTGCTACACCAAATATGGGAAAGAAGAATCACATTTTCTAAACCATTCTGGGTTCCAGAGCACAAAAATCTTCATTATGAAGATTAAGCTCTGTTGACTAGTCCTTGGAGCTGTGAGTCTGGAAATGCCACAATTTCTGTAAATCAGTACATCTGTGTTAGTGACAGGAAATTTATTTTCATGAAAAGGGTCTCAATGGGTACTCAATATAATGGGAAAACTTTTGCTTGGATGGAATAGGGAATGATATCATTGTTAGTTTGCCCAGCCTCAAATTCCAATTATCTACTGATGTTATAAACTTCAGTTAAAATCTATCAATGTAGCTTTATATAGTAATTGTTATGTGCGAGCCAATTATAGATCATGACTTCAAAACTACAAATGTAATCTGTTTCTTTTAAACTGTCTTATACATAAAAATGCCATAAAATAAACAATAGTCTGTGCAGAGTTAAGTGCACAGAAAATACAAAATAGAGAGAGAATAGAAGTAATGTAATATTGAATATATAAAACTAAATTTTCTCACTAATAATGTCACATTTCATTAAACATTTGAAAAAGACAAGGGAAAGCCTTTTTATCTAGAAAATAATATGTTACTATTTTTAAAATTAATTTGAAAATGCAGGTTATTAATGTCAGTAGGAAAATGTTGTATTATTTACTTTTCAATAAATTTACACTTTAGTAAACCTGAATGTATCAAAATAGAGTGAAAAATATTCCCTATTAAAAATTCAATATGTAAACAAATCAAAACTTTTGTAATAATCTCTTATTAAGTATATTTGAAAGATTAAAATTTATATGTTAGATTATTCTAGATCAGTTTCCTTTTATGGTGACATATTTGTATTACTTTTTTTTTTTTTTTTTTTTTTTTTTTTTTTTTTTTTTTTTTTTTTTTTTTTTTTTTTTTTTTTTTT
>PVKA01037070.1:0-21284 GCA_004027165.1 Ctenomys sociabilis | reverse complement strand
TAAACTGTTGCCTCTTTAGTAAAACAAAAGGAGGGAGATGTCGGGAGCCGCTCTAAGATGGCGACCGCTCCTCGCTCCCCCGCCCATCGTGTCAGCCAAGATAGCGCCTATATCCGGCTTCCTGGTTCTTGTTGCTGTACCAACCTCTCCCTTATTTGGAATAAGCCCGCCATTGCTGTAAGATCTACCAATAGTAATCTGCCACGTGTATAATCATGATTGATATATGGAACCTATATAGCTTCTTGTATCAGAAAATCCGCCATGCTTGCACGATAGGAGCCACAGATAGCGGACGCATGTAGAGGCTTGCATCCCACTCGATAAAGGCTTGCTGAACCCGTTGCTGAGTGTCTGAGTGTCTTCTTCCGCGGGACGGGAGCGGCGCCGGACACATCTCCATTAAGTTTTTTCTTACATAGTTGTGTGCACCTGTGTTTGATGCATAAATATTTATGAGTGTTACCTCTTGCTGTTGAATTTTTTCCCTGACCAATATATAGTGGCCTTCTTTGTCTCGTTTGTTCCTTTTTGGTTTCAAGTTGAGACTGTCTGAGAACAGAATTGCTGTTTTCTGAGGTGTTGGAGCATGTAGTATTGTTTTCCATCTTTTGACTTTGAGCCTATGAATGTCTTTTTGAATTAAGTGTGCTTCTTGTATACAGTATATTTTGTTTCCTAATCCACTGTGCCAGTCTATTTCTTTTAATTGGTGAATTGAGTTCATTTACATTGATGGTTATAATTGAAATGTGTTGACTTATATTTGTCATATTTAGCTGGTGTTGTTTACTCCTTTGTATCCTGTGTTTAATTTCCTTCTCATTCATGGAGCTCTGGTCATTGTGGTCTCTCTCTAGAACATCGTTCAGCAGCCTGTGTAGGGATGGCTTTGTCATCATGAAATTCTTCAGTTGTTCTTTGTTGTGGAAGTATTTCACTTCTCCATCAAACTTGAAAGAGAGTTTTGCAGGGTATAATAATCTGGGCTGTAATTTGTTTTCGTGTAGGACTTGAAGAGCTCTGCTCCATGCTCTTCTTGCCTTCATGGTTTGTGTAGAGAAATTGACTGTAATTCTGATGGGTTTTCCTGCTAATGTGATCTGGTTCTTCTCTCTAGCAGCTTTCAGTATATTTTTTTGTGTTGGATTTCTGGGATCTTGAATATTATATGTCTTCTTGTGTTTTTACTTGGGTTGAAGTTATTTGGTTGTCTGTATGCTTCAGTTACCTGAATGTTGGATTGTCTCCTCATATTTGGGAAGTTTTCTGCAATTATTTCTCCCCAGTTTTTTTATGTCATTTTAATTGACTCCTTCATTCTCATTGATAGCAATTAATCTCACATTTTTCATCTTGGTGTCATCTTGCAGGTGACGGATTATTTTTTCCTGCATCCTCGTTGTTTTTAAGAGATCCTTTCTCACCTTTTCACTTGCTGCACCAACATCTTCAAGATCTGAATCTCTGTCTTCACTTTGTCTCATAAACTTTTGAAGACTCGTGATTGATATTTTTAGTTATTCTATATCTCTTTGA
This sequence comes from Ctenomys sociabilis, assembly GCA_004027165.1. Classification (NCBI taxonomy): domain Eukaryota; kingdom Metazoa; phylum Chordata; class Mammalia; order Rodentia; family Ctenomyidae; genus Ctenomys; species Ctenomys sociabilis. Next base: position 19,745 of record PVKA01037070.1, on the reverse strand, counting down.
CTCTATTTCATGTGTTCTATTTCTTTTCTGTATTGCTCATTCAAGAAATCTATCATATTTCTGATCTCAATTTTTTTAATCCATGTCTTCTTTAGAGGTAGTTATTAATTCTTTTTCTGCAAAATTTCTTCCAAGTTGTGTTTCCTCTGCATATTTCCAGACTTGTTTCTGTATTTCAGATGCTATGATTTCAAAGAGTTCTTTTTTTTCAAAGATTTCTTTTTTTATTTCAGAAATTATTTCTGCTCTGAGTTCCTCTTGACCTTTTTGCTGTTGTTTCTTTGCTTCAGAAGCTGTTAATTCATATGTTTCAGTTGGAATAGTGCTCCTTGCACTTGTTCTGCATGAGCATTGGTTTTTCCCTCTGATGTTTCTGCATTTGATTCTTTATTTCAGATGCTATTTATTCATATATTTCTTTTTTTATTTCAGGAATTACTTCTCCTCTGAGTTCCTCTATACCTTTTTGGTGTTGTTCCTTTGCTTCCGTATCTGTTAATTCATTCATTTCAGTTGAGCTAGTGTCCTCTGCACTTACTGGTGGACTCGAGCCCTGAGACTGCATTTTTCTCTTTGTCTTTGTCATTTTGTATAGCACTGACGTCTGGCTTTCTCACTCACAGGCCAAGCTGCGCTGGGACTTAGGTCACGAGGTGGGACCTAGGACCACTGGGAACTGTCTCTCCAGCGTGGTGGGCCTGGAGCCCTCACTCACTGGCCGAGCTGCAGTGGGTCTTGTCCTAGGACATTTATTTGTTCCTGTTCTGGTTTCTTAATGTGTGAGTCCACAGCTATAAGTTTCCCTCTAAGAACTGCTTTCATTGCCTCCGATGAACTGTGATGAATTGTGCTTCAATTTTCATTGAATTGTACATATTACTTAATTTCTTCTTTAGTTTCATTGGTAGCCAGTTGGTTGCTGAGAAGGATGTTGTTGAATATTCATGCATTCATGGTTTCTTTTCTTGTTTCTTTTATCATTTATTTTCAGTTTCATTGCACTCTGGTCAGATAATATGTATGGGAAAATTTGCATTTTCTTGCATATACTTAAGCATTGCCTATGGACTAGTATGTAGTCTATTTTAGAAAATGAGCCACATGTGGCTGAAAAAACTGTTTATTCTTCTGTGGCTGGGTGGAACACTCTACATGTCCACTAAGTCCATTTGTTCCAAGGTCTGGTTCAGTTCTGCTAATTATTTACTAATTTTATGTCTGCTTGATCTACATTTTAGGAATAAGGGTATCTTAAGGTGTCTTGTTAAGATTGTGGTATTGGTTATTAGATTTTTCATGTTCATTATGATTTTCTTATATAGTTGGGTTCTCTGTGTTTAATGCATACATATCTATGACTGTTTCCTCTTCCCCTTGAATTTTTCCCCTAAACAGTATATAGTGTCTTTCTTTATTTCATTTGATCATTCTTTGTTTGAAGTTGAGAGTGTCTGAGAACAGGATTGCTTCCCCTGCTCTTTCTCTGAGGTGCTTGGGTGTGTAGTATTGTTTTCCAACCTTGGGCTTTCAGCCTATGATTTTTTTTTTCATGAGTCAATTGTGTTTCTTGTGTACAGGATACTGGATTTGGGTTCCTAATCCACTGTGCCAGTCTACTTCTTTTAATTGGTGAATTGATTCCATTTACAATGATTGTTACATTTGAGATGTACTGACTGATGATTGACATGTTTTTTTACCTGCTGTCTCCTGTGCTTAATTGTTTGCCCTGTTTGATTGGTTTCTTCTGTTCTCATTCATGTAATTGTCATCTTAAATTCTTATATGTTTTTACTTTTTTTCTTTCTTTTTCCAACTTTGCCTGCATATATCTGCTAATATGTGCAACTAATTTGAAGACAACACAATGCAGTATAAAAACAAACTGAAATTCATTTTATTTTATTTAGTGAAATTTTGTATCAATTATATTTTTTCTGTTTCAATATTGTATCGATTATATTTTTTCTGTTTCAATATTTTTGTACTGTTCTTAAAATATTAAAAAATTAAGAAAGTCTAGGACAAAATACTTGCAGCTATTCATCAAAAGTGTAAGTAAGAAAGGAAAGCATAAATTCTCATTAAATAACATTGAACGTGATAACTAATTGCAATGACATTTTGTTTGATACACCAGCATTTAGAAAAGCAAAATGTGGATAAGCCTCTAGCAGTTAATAAAATTCATTAGTGCCAAGACTATATTCATGTTGTTCATAATTCTGTGATTATTATGAAAGGCATTAACAATGTGTAACGTGGGAAAGGAGCTCTCTGTATCATCTCTGTAACTTTTTTATGTTAGAAATTATTTCCATTAAATTGCTCAAGCAAGCTTAAGCAAGCGCAAGGACTGTGGGTCAATCCCTGGCACCACATATCATGTCAGCCTCACCCCGAGGGCAGGCAGAGCTCGCCACCGAGTCTAGGCATGGTAGACAGTGGTCCCAGCACTGGGGAGGCAGAAAGCAGGAGGACCATTATGAATCCATGCTGCATAGTGAAGCTGTATAACAACCAAATACATTAGAAATCAAACAAAAAGATTTTGTTATATCTTTGTGAACTAGAGGATTACTCCTGTAAGAATGGTCCTCATTTGCAATGAGAGAAAGTAGTTTATTCTCAACTCATGTAATTCTGTCTGTCTGATTTGTTGTCTGAGTTGTCTCTGTCTGTTCTGATTTATCTTATAATTCTTGATTGAGATAAATGAAGTAAGCTGACTCTAATCATTGTATCTTTTATTGTGCCTAAAAATTATTATATATTTATAACATGCTATATTTTGTAACCAAAATATTTTAATTCTTTTAAAAAGAAAAGGGAAGCTATATTTATTACCTTTATAACTTTTAATATTATTGAATGAATTAGATTAAAAATGTTAAGTGCTATAGTTCGACTATGATTTGAATCTTTTTTCTCATTTGTAACACAAGAGGAGAGGATTATATGGACTAAACTTGGGTCTTTAATTGTTAGTGAAACATGACTATGAATGTTACTGTAAATGGTTATATTGATTTATAGCTCCTAATTCATTTTTATTTGGGATCTCTCACTTGTCATGTATTTTGAATATTTTCAAATTATTATGTTTTAACGCCTTTGAAGATGTCCTGATCAGACGATTGAAATAATTAGTCTAAAGCTTTTCTGTTTAGGTTGGACAATAGGTACAGACATATTTTACTGATTGCTAATGACAACACTACCACTTTCCTACAGTTCTGTCCTATGACTACTGCCAGGACATGTTCTAGAACAAGCCTCTCTGTGGTTTCCTATTGTGTATGTCATCTGGAAACTTTATCTAGTCCAGAACTTTAACCCGCACTATTTAGGAATAATGATACCTTTAAGCTGTATAACCACTTTCAACATTGAGGAAGTTTCTTTACTACATATTCTGCTCCAAGAAAGAGAAAGCATGGGTACTTTTAACAAATTCTGTATCTTACTTCATGCAAAACGTTCTGCTAGAAGTATGAGAAACCACGTATTTATAACAATAATGAAAACTTGTTTTTGAATGATTAATATAAAACACTCCAGCTCCAAGTTTTATTTTGAATGTAAAACAGTAATTAACAACCACAAAATGTTTTCATTTCTTCTAGAAGAACATAAAAGTAAAAGTTTAAAAAAAACTACATGAACTCTGATTAAAACTATTAAAATTGCCTGTGCTGAGCAAAGTGATTATTCTCCAGACAGTGCCTAAACTTGCATTCTGACAGTTCTCTTGACTGACTATGGGGTGTCGGAAACGTGATTAGCCTTCCTTGTTTGTAAAGTGAGGAAGCTAAACAGCCAGTTCCAAGGGGTTTTCTTTGAATTATGTGCTTCCTTTGACTTCAGAGCTTTTTGAAAGTTTCAGCACTTGGAAAACTAAATGTTAATTGTTGTTGTGGGAGTTAGGGTATCTCTGCCGATGGTAAGGAAGACTCTTTCAAGTTACTTTCTCATATGTTGCCTTTAAAGTTCTCACTTTCCTGCTCTTAGAGAAGTGCCACCTTGCTTTTCTGTCATACAGTCACCTATTGAATAGCAATTGTTTCAAGAAATTTAGCATCAGTTTAAGGAAAAATATTAAAACAATTACAATTGAACCTAAAAGCCCCCAAAATAAATGAACATAAAAGAGACATATGGATTTTTCTATTTTTTTGCAAATTAACTTCTTTAAAATGAGGTATGTTTTTGTTTTGTTTTGTTTCGTTTTTCCATTTAAGCATTTGGTACAGCATCTCACTACGCCACTCGGACTCATAGTGATCCTCCTGTCCTCAGCCTCTCCAGCGCTGGGATTACAGGCATGCGTCACCGTGCCCAGACATCTTTGTCAGCTCAGCGCACCCGGGGGTGAGGCCAGCATGACATGCAGGACTGGGGACCAAACCCTGGTTCCTGCACTTGCCAAAGCAGGTGCTTACTCTGCTGAGCTCTCTTGCTGACCATAAGTTCTTAACATGTAGTGAATGAACATGGAGTCATCCATTTAGCAAACTACACATTAATTGTTATTGTGGGAGTGAAGGTGCCTCTGCTGATCAGTAAGGAAGATTCTTTCAAGTTATTTTCTCATGTGCTGTATTTAAAGTTCTCACTTTCCTGCTCTTAGAGAAGTGCTACCTTGCTTCTTTGTCATACAGATATCTATTGAATAGCAATTGTGTGTTCCATAAAACACCTATTATTATAATAGCTCATGAGATTATAATAGTTGCAAGAACATTAAGTATAGTATTCTTTCTGAAATTCATGTTTTTTAAAAATAGGCACTGTTTTTTCTCAGTTCATTTCAAAGTTTTCATTCCCAATTTCTTAAGTAACTTATTTAAAAGTAAATAAGAGTTAAAGTTCTTTAAATTTTTTGGTAAAGAAATCTTGAGACTTTTCTTTCACCTTTGAACTAAGCAAGAAAATATTATTGCATAATATTTTTTTCCTGAGGTTAAAACTAGTATTTCATTAAAATCATGTCTCTGTTTCTGCATTTGTCTTTGTCACTCTGAATTTGTCTGAAAGAGAGAAAAAGAGTGAGAAAGAAAGAACAATGAAAGACAGAATAAGACATCAAGTGTTTGTAATAGATAAGAAGTTTAAAAATACGGATTTTGGCAGTGAATAAGATTAGAAAGTATTTATGTTATATTCTGATTTTGTTCAGCATATGTTCCCTAAATCCTCAAGCACCTAATTATTTAATCGGTACTTTCTTTCTCAAAGCAGTTGGTCCAGTCATACCTGAAAACCTTTTCTGTCTCTTGATGTGTGGGGGCACAAGCTCGTGTCTCCCTTGCTCAAACCAGCCTCGTGGTGCTTCACAGGCTGTGGTTATTTCTCTGCCCGAGGCTCGGCTTCTAAATCATACTCTGCTTTGTTGCAGCTGGTGGAATTGTGCCTCCCTCTCGCAGTGCACTCATACTGATAGCCTTGCTTTTGTATCTGAGATCTGATTCTGTCTAGAAGGGCATGTGATAGAAGGAAGGCTGCTTCTGCATTCAGAAACTTCAGGGATCAATATGGAACATTTGAAATGTTAGCTTCCTCCTTACCTGCTTAATCAGGCTTTTAGCTAATTGCTCCGCAGCTCAGTGTTTGCTTTGTGCGGTTTTACAGGGTACTTTATAAAGCACGCTATGGTCCTGAGCTGCACATTACCAGCCAGGGGACTAGATTTATTTAATCATATTTCACATCTGTAGTGCGAAGCATTTACAGTGTTTCTTTACTAATACTAAGAAATTAAGGAAAATAGGAGATCCCAAGATAAATTTCATTAAAGGTATTTAAAAACTGTGGCATATAGTGCCAGCGAGATAGCTCAGCTGACTAGGCACCTGCTTTGGCAAGCGCAAGAATCAGGGTTAAGTCTGCTGTCTTGTAGGATGCGCTGGCCTTGCCCCTGGGGCACGCTGAGCCAACGACTGAGTCTAGGAGTTTGGCGTACTTCTGAAATCCCAGTGCTGGAGAGGCTGTAAATAGGAGGATCACTAGGACGCTCAGTGCTTAGTGAGTCCCTGTACCAAACACATTAAATGGCAAAAAATATAGCATATAAATTATGTTTCTAAGTTTCACTTATGTTATAAAGTTCTTTATCATTTATTGATGTGTCCATTAAAAACGTGGTAAAAAGTCACAAAGCAACCAAACTCAGAGTCAAAGTAAAAGTATGTGATAATCGCAGACGATAGAAGTACTCTAAAATTAATTAAAATTCTGACTGGAATTCTCATTCTTAATATACAACAATGAGCAAGATTATAGATCCAAGAATATTCTATATAATTACTTGAAGTCATCAATTCATATATTTCGTTAAAGCTAATTTCTAATATTAATTGAAAATTAAAATAACACATTTAATTCTAACTACATTTACATATCACCTAAAATATATGCAAAAATAGTACTGCATCATTTCACCATAACACAAAATTTTTACTTCAATAGTTTCTATGTCCTATAAAGTAGGCAATTTTATCTAGTGTACTTTATACTGCATCTGCACCACCCAGGAGCAGCATTGGTCTCAGCTAAGGCTTGCTAGATATTTAGTATTTCATCCGCACCTGCCTGCAGGTGATTTGTGTGACATTAGAGTTAAAAATGTCCTAATGTAGGAGCGCTCCTATAACTATGTGGAATGAATGACTGACTCAGGGACCCAACACCATCCTCACATACCATTGTGGGCTGATATTTTTGAGACATACAATAAAGATACATTTATAGAAAAAATAAATGACAAAGTAATAAAAATGACATTTAAAATGCCACAGTTTGTTGTAGATGTACACAATTTTAATTTTATTATTTTTTTCTTCATAATTATATAAATGGATACATAAAGAAATCATTATATGATAAAAGAAACTCTAAGCTAATGGATAGCATCACATGATGAATAACAAAATCACATTAAAGTAGCAATACCAAGGGCCGGGCATAGTGGCACATGCCTGTAATCCCAGCACTCGGGAGGCTGAGACAGGAGGATTGTTGCGAGTTCGAGACCAGCCTGAACTACAAAGTGAGCTCGAGGCCAGCCTGAACTGCATAGTGAGACCCTGTCTCAAAAAGACAAAAAAAAAAAAAAAAGTAGCAATACCAGTTATGGGGAACTATTGCTTGCCAAACATGCATTGTGCCATCTGTTTATACAACTTATATAATTTGATTCTCACATTTTTAAAAGACTACACTTAAATTGTCCACTTACTTAATAGATATGCAATGTTAAGTTAACAAAATCACTCAGCTGGAAAGAGGTAAGTCCTATATTTGAATCCAAGTTCTAGCTGACTTGAAAGACTATAATTTTTATTCTCATTATTGCCAATGCATGATCTTTCAAGAGCATAGAAAGACTGAGAGAAAATGTTTTTGATTGCTCTTTCTTGAAATAGTAAGTGTTAATGAGAAAACCAGAACAATTTGATTATACCAATGCTTTCAGTCATACCTAGATCCAGTTCAGTTATTGTTGGTATAAGGCAGTGAAGTTCAGGCGACTTCAAGTGAAACTGGTGAATGCAGCAATGGGCACATGCACGAGTGACTGCAAGAGTTCAAGGGCAGAGGCTGGAGGGGCCCCACTTCATGGTCAGAGTGAGAAACTGAGGTGGCTATGAAGGGTGGCATTCTTTCACATGAAATTTATATGTTTGTGCCAAAAATTTATGCATAATTATCAACAAATTCCGTATTCTGCACATTTCTGATCACTGTTATAAATGGGCTTCTGATATGAATATTTTTTTGTGACAGAATTGAAGATTGAACTCAGGCCCTTGCTCTTTTCAGGCAAATGTTTATTCTACTGATCCATCTTCCTGGCCCCATCTGGTAAATTTAAAATAATTTTTCTTTAAAAATGTATTTTAAATAGGAAAAAAGCACAAATAACAAAAAAAGACAAAAGCAAAGCAACCAAACACAATAAAATGATACTGAATTTTAAAACAACAGAAAATTAACAATGGTTGTGTTACACATTGTTATCCTCAAATTTGTTGCTTAAATTACCAGATACAAGCATGCAAGATTTATCAAACAACTGAACATAAACTTCCTTTCAATAAACCTTAATTTTTGCCTTGTTCTTTTTTTAATCATTTTAAAAAATTCATTTTAAAGAGAATATAAAAATAGTAGATAAGACACTAGAAATGATGCATATCTTTTAAATGTAAAAGAAAATAGCAGAAGCAAAAAAAGAAGATGAAAGGTATTCAACACAGGCTGTTATACTGAGCATGGCCATCTTCAATGAAGTTGCTCAGATTACAGATATTAGCATATAAAATTGGTAAAGGTAAAAGTTTTAATTATTAAAAAATAGTTAAAAAAAAAAAAAAAAAGATGGGCCAGGGAGATAGCTCAGTGGAAAAGTGCTTGCTTGGAAAGCACAAGGTCCTAAGTTCAATCCCTGGTACCTTGGTAGATTATAGTAGGTGACCAATCCTCTTCTCAAGTGACATCTTAAAAATAAAGAAAAAAAAATAGAGATAAAAATTTCATTCAAGAAATAAGCTAAGAAGCAGCCACCACTACTGCTATACTCCTACCATATTTAATTTAAATAATCTCATGGTTTATGATACTGAGATGCTGGAATGTCCTGTGTAATGTTTTGGGCTGGCAATATTTTCCTGTTGTTCAGGTTCTGGATATGACTAAATTAGAAATGCAACAGACTTATCCAAGCTTACGTTTATGATCCATTCAATGGTGGTCTTATTCCAGGGATTCTGCCCTACTCTCATCCGTGAGTTTTTACAAAATAGGAATGAGGTGATGAAATTTTACTCATGACATTTTTGGGCTATAAAATTTATAAGTTTATTGATGCTAATTAAGTAGCAGTGAATGTAAAATATGGAGGAAGTTTATGTTTTATATCATAAAAGTTTTAAGGGAAAGTGGTCTATAAGTAATTTAATTTCAGTTTCTTCATTTTACAAGTTTAAAAACAAATGGAGAAAGCTGAATTCATCAGTGAGCTAATTAGTCAAGAATCCCTGCTTTTTGTTTGATTTTCCATATGCTTCTTGACAACAGCAGAAGTTTAATTAGAATCACATTGTACAGTTATGGAACTTGGTTATAGTTGCTGAGAATGTGGGATTGGTTGAATATGCAGACTAACTAGGGATTTATTTGTTTCTTCTCTTACTGTCTTTCTTTGTCTTCATCAATTCAGCTTACTTTTTTAAATGACATAGATATCTAACTTGAGCAGCAGAAATATACTTCTCATGGTTCAAAAATCTGGGCAGTCTAAGATACAGTGCTGAAAGATTCAGTGTCTGAAAGGAATCTTGCTTCCGGATCCCCCATCTGCTTTGTGTACACTTACCTAAGAGAGTGTAGCTTGAGAGGCAGGAACAGCTCTAGGCCCCAACTTCCTAAAGTCATCACATTGGAGGTTAGGATTTCAGATTTTGAGATGGCACAGAGACTTGGATCATAGCACTTTCTTGAAAATGCTTTGTTTTTCCAAAATTATATCTGATGCAAGCTATTTCTACAAAGTGTATGATTATTTTGAGGTCATTTTCTTTGTGAATAATAATGTCTTATTTACCCAGAATAATGTCTTACTTAACCAGAATTTCATAAAAATCAACATAACTTCCCTTAATCTCTGATCATAAAATTCATGAGACAGAAAAGTCACAAGAATTTGAGAATATTTTTAAGACATTTTCCTGCCAGATCCTACTTCAAGCCAGTGCTCAGGCCCACCTGTGTGTGTGTGGGACCACCTGCCCGCAAGCCAGATCCTTCTTCCAGCCAGCACCTAGGTCTGGTATGTGTGTAGGACTACCTGCCAGCCTGTACACCAGAATCCCTTCTATCAGACAGCCTTGTTATGGAACACTGCAGCAGAACTTGCTGCAGAAAGGCTAGGGGCGAGATCCACACAGTGAATCCAGGAGCCAAACATCTTGTAGAAGACGCACAGCAGGTTCAATTCCATGGGATACAGCAGTTAAGAAGCAGAGCACAGCAGCCAGACCTGAGCCAGACCCAACTGGATGAGTACAAACTTGGCATATATGAACGAGGGAAGCTGGAACACTTTGCTAAACCCAGATATATGAGAGCAGCATCTCTCTTTCTCTCTTGATTGAGAAAGGATGCAATAGGTTACCAGAGTAAACTAGCCTACAAAGAAGATTCCAGGTACATCAAGGGGAAATGATCAGACAGAATTTAAGGGAACTAATACAAATACAAATTCCCAATTTGAATCTGCTTAGTGATATAGTCAAAATGTTTGCTCTTATGGTCTAAAATACAAATCCATTAGTTACAAAAGTTTGTCAACTGCTAAATATCACTACCCATTATTAGTGTTGCTAATTGTGGTCTGTAAATGCAAAAGTGTGATTGTCTTAACCATATAATCTCTCTTTGGAAATAATGTCTGTAGGTGCTAAGATAATGACTGCACCAAAGCTCTACATCAAAGGGCAGAGGAGAGTGCTATACAAATTGAGAAAGAGAAGGAGCAAAATGTATTCTCTGGCCCTAAGCCCACCCAGAACACATGCAGGAGAAGCTAGCATAGAAGAAACTGGAAATCATAAATCTTAAATCTCTGAAACAATAGTGTCTGAAGTGAAGAAACAACTGCAGAAATGTATAGAAGAAATCAGATCAGAGATAATATATGACATAAAAAAAGATGTGAAAACCACAATGAAAAGAATTATTAAGTGCTTCTAAAGAAGACACTGATAAAAATAAAGAAGACCATAGAAATGATGGAATCCTTGAATGAGCAATATAGGAAAGAAATAGAATACATGAAGCAAATTCAAAGAGATATGCAGGAAAATAAACCTCAATCACAAACTTGCAAAACCATTTGAATGAAAGGAATATAGACTTTCAGAACTTGAAGACTCCATTGCAGCTAGTGAACAGGTAAGACAAAATCTCTTAAAAAGAACTAGGATGCAGTAAAAAGTAATTCCATATCTTCAAGTTGATGGAAAGATGAAGAACATAAGATTAATAAGAACTAATGAGAAAGAGTCAATGCAAGTGATATAAAGAGAATATGGTCAGAAGCAATCGCAGAAAGCTACCCAAATATGGGGAAACAAACTCTTCAATGAAGTTGAAAGGGAAGTAAGCCTCTCAAAATCATTCCTGGATGCACATATTATAATGATAGGAGAATACCAGAGAAAGATGCAACTAAAACAACAGAAAAAGTTGGAAGCAAAGAAAAGAACTACATACCAATCTGCCTCATGAGCCTAGCTACAAAAAAAAAAAAAAAAAAAAAGCTCAACAAAATACTTAGCAATTAGAATCCAGGAAATCATCAGAAAGATTATACAACTTGACCAGGTAGAAGTCATCCCACAGATGCAAGGATGGTTTAACATGTGCAAATCTTTAAATGTAATACAATATATCAAGAGAGCCATATCAAAAAACAATGTGATCATCTAAATTAATGCAGAAAAGACCTTTGATGAATTGCAGCACTCATTCATGTTCAAAGCCCTACAGAAAATTGAGATAGAAGCATCTACTTCAATCTGATAACCTTCTATGACATCTCAACTGCTAGCATAATGCTAAGTGGGGAAAAACTAAAATCTTTTACTCTCAGATCAGGTATACTCCTATTCAATGTAGTTCTGGAATCATTAGCTAGAGCCGTTGGACAAGAGAGAGAAAAAGGAATAACAATAGGTACAGAGGAAGTTAACCAATTATTATTTGCAGATGACATGATACTCTACTTGGAAGACCCAACAAAAGCCTTACTGAGAATCTCCTAGAATTAATAAACAAATTCAGTAGCATAACAAGTAACAAAATCAATACCCCAAAGTTAATAGCATTCTTCTACACAGATAACAAACACAGAAAGACAGAAAATAAGAGAAACAACACCCTTTACAACAGAACCATTAAAAATTAGAGTACTTAGAAATTAATTGAAATAATGAAGTAAAAGATCTATTCAATGAAAATGACAATACTCTGAAAAAGTAGATTGAAGAGGATTTCAGAAAATGAAAAGATATTTCTTGCTCTTGGATAGTAAGAACCAACATTGTGAAAATGATCATATTCCCAAAATTTAATGATTTAATGTAATCCCTCACAATATTCCACCAACATACCTCACAGACCTAAAGAAATCATTCCTAAAATTTATCTGGAACCAGAAAAGACCTAGAATAGGAAAGGCAATCCTCAGCAACAAATGCAAGCCAGTGCATTACAATACCTGACATGAAATTATACTACAAAACTACTGTAATAAAGTCAGAATGGTATTGTCAAAAAATATAGACCTGAAGATCAATGGAATGGATTAGAAGATCCAGATACAACTACAAACACACTCAGCTATCTTATCTTCAACAAAGGGGCCGAACATGTTTACTAGAAGTAAGAAAGCCTCTTTCACAAGTGGTGCTGAAAAAACTGGCTCTCTACATGTCAAAAGTAAAATTTGACCCAGGTCCATTATCATGCACTAAACTAAAATCAAAATGAATTAAAGATTTAAACATTAAAATAGAAACATTAAGCCTCATGGAAGAGAAAGTAGGTGGACATGTTAAAGATATAGGCACAAGAAAACATTAATGAGCAAAAATCAAACTGTACAGAAAATACTGAAATAATTGACAACTGGGACCTCCCCTTGTTAAGAAGTTTCTGCACATCAAATAAATTACCTCAGACAGTCCACAAATTTGGTAAACTCTTAGCTAATCACACAGACAATGGTATTCTATCTAGAATGTATGAAAGACTAAATAATTAGTGCCCCAAAATTTAAGGGACCCAATCAATAAATGGACATCCTAGATGAATATATATTCCTTGAAGGAAAAAATACAAGAGGCAAATCAATACATGAAAAAATGTTCCACATCATTGGCCATTTGTGAAATGCAACTTAAAACAACACAGAGATATCATCTTGCTCCAGAAAGAATGGCTGTCACAAAGAAAACAACAACAGTAAATTTTGGAAGGTTGAGGGGAGAAAAGAACACTTGTCCACTACTGATGAGAATGTAGACTGGTGCAACCATTATAGAGATCAGTGTGGAGACTCCTCGAAAAACTAGGATTTGAAATCCCAGTCAGTCCAGCTATCCCCCTTCTAGGAATTTATTCAAAAGAACTAAAAATATCATATCATAGTGATATATGTGCACCCATGTTTAGAGCAGCAAAATTTGTGATAGGCAAATCATGAAAACAACCAAAATGCCCATCACCTGAAGAATGGATGAAAAAGCTGGTATTTTTATTCAGTGTACTATTACTCAGCTATAAAGAAAAAGAAATTTGAAGGCTCTGTAAGTGGATGTAACTTGAGGCTATATTCACAAGTGAAATAAACCAGATCCACATGGGTAAGTATCATACTGTCACCCTAGAGTAAGAACTCTAAAGAAGAAATAAAAACTGGGGGACCAGCTACCAGGGCTCCTCTCCTGTCCTTTCTAGTACAGAAGCTTTCTTTCTCCCAATAAATATATTCTACTCTTAAAAAACCTGAAAGGTATAATACATACAGTTAATTAGAAAGAAGCAGAATTTCAGGATTTAGCAACAAAGATACAGCCAAAGGAGAAAAGTTAGAAAATAAGGTAGGGTCAAAATCATACATGTATATATCCAAGATTAATAAGGCAATATTCATAAGAATTTCCATTAGGTTTTTGAAAATAATAGTTAATAGGTAGAATTCTTACCCTGACTAACTCAATATATTGATATCTGTGAACTATGCAACTACATTAAGGACAACAATGTGGAATGCTAAAACCATGCCTGTAATACCTAACATCCTCATCTTCTAAATGTGTACCATTTCTAATACCATATCAATTATTACTGTTTTCTCTCAAGTAATTTTTTAAAAGGTAATAATAAATGAAAATGAGAGACAAGAACAAAAATTTATGATTTCTTTAAAATGTGTAATATGCAAATATATGTCCTATCTTGAGTAACTGTATCTGTTAATCTGAGCAATAGATTTGATGATAAAAATAGATAATATATCAATCATAGTTAATCAGATATTCTTGTTTTGAAAATCTGTAACCTGTGTTGTTATATGTTACCTTGTTTCTGTCTTTGTTTTTTTTTTTTTTTTTTTTTTTTTTTTTTTTTTTTTTTTTTTTGGTCTTGTTTTTACTCTTCAAAATAAAAGAAAATTATTATAAAAAAGAAAAGAATGAAAGAAATCTGTGATTCACAGCTAGAAAATATATCCTTCACAATAGGACAAATTAGCAAATGCAAGCACCAAAGAATGCAGATAGAAACTACGTGGATCCATGGGACTAGCACTGATCAAGGTCTGATTCCATGACTATCGTGAGACGGGAAGTTGCATGCCATTATTTGGGCCATTTAGGTCATGAGAACTAGCTTTCTCATTTCCCACTCTGAATGGATTGAGTTGAAAACTCTCCTGCGTTCACAGTTCTACAACACTGAATTTAGTTAACAAGATTTTTTTTCTGAAAGTGCATATATCAAGGAGAAAAGAATAAAAGTATTTTTAGGAGACTGGCACCTATAACATGTATGTGTAGAACAAAAGAAAATCTATTTTGTGTCAGAAGAACAAGCATAGAGTATTTGTAATTTGCTACAACTTAGAAGAAAAGAACACTGAGTAAGCATGTACTTCGTATTTTGGAAGGAAAGTAAATAAGCTGTCTTATTCTCTGACAAATTCTGAAAATTTTTATAATAAAGTTTTCATTCTAAAGCTAGATTGCTATCAATGTAGAATGTGAACACAAGGAAATATTAGCATCTATAAATTATTTGATAAAAACAAGAAATATTTGCATAACCTTTAAAACTTAAAAAGAAGCAATTTCCCTTTTCAAGGGACTTGGTTTGTTGTATGCCTAAAATAACACAAAAAGTAATAGGAAAGATCAATATTTTCTTCTCTTTCCATTATGATTAGTCATAATGTGACATCTGGGACAGGTGTGTCATATGGCTTTATTGCAGAAGATTTATAATTTAATAAAATACAATAATTACATAAATTAATTGTAGTCTACAATTCTTATATACATATTGTAAAACTGAGTGGAATTTATTGTTAATACTTCATAAACAGATGTTTCAAAAAGATTAGGGAATTTGATCAATGTTTCAATGTCAAACAGAATAAAAATGATGATGAAAACCTCAACATCTTTATCTTTCAATTCCAGGTTCCTAGTAAAATATCCTTTTATATACTTGGAATTAATATTCACTTAAATCTGAGTACCAAGGCTAAAACCAATACTTTGTTCATAATAAGATAACAATATTCTTGCACTCAGAATGCTTGAGCTATCTGATTCTCTTTCTAGTGTGTGGACTAGCAGGCAATACACACTCTTATGGCCGAGAGTGACACAAATCTTTTGTGACACTGTGTTGAGGCAAAATGGAATCATAGAGCTGAACTCCCAGCTGTTTCCTTACATCTGATTTCATAGCCACAATTGCCCTGTGTATTAGAACAATGAAATCTCTTTTAATCCACTTTGGCCTTGGGGTATCTGCCAAAATATCTCTTGAAAATACTCGGACTATTTTGGCCAATTACATACATAGGTTTTTTTACTGAAGCTGTTTATATATGTTTATATCTGAAACAAGAGATTTGGTAATAATTCACCTGAAGAAATTAATAAAAATTTGACATAGCACACACTTCATTTGAAAGGAGTTTAAAATATATTCTAACCTTAAAAAGTCTATAAATCCACATTTATACATGTAATAAGCCAAATATTAGAGAAAATTAAGATGAAATTATTTGTTTTTCTAATTTTCTTTGAGATTTGGTTTTATTATATATAAAGTAGTTTTGTTAATCAAATAAATAAAAATATCTGAATTACTTAGAACAACATATAGAATATGATTTATTTTCAATGAGGCTGCAAGCTGCTGTATTATATATGAATTCATGGTTAATGTAATGCATCATATAATATAATGCTCCAATTATTGCTCTAAAAGTGAGAGAGATTCGGCCAAGGACATAACTGACTAACTGAATTATTTCAGTAAATTTTGCAAAATATAACTTTCTAACTAAATAAAATGGATAGCTATAATCTACTTTATCTTTATTTTTTAATGCCATAAAAAAGTTAAAGTAAATAAAAATATTGTTTTTCAAAACATAAATGTTATGCTATTTTGCATGTTTCTCCTTGGCTGTTTGTAACTCACTTCAAAAAATGAACAATGTTTCTCCTGAAGAGTTCTAATCAGGAAATGTAAGAACTTAGGGATAGGAAAATTGATTAGCAATGAGCCATCATTTCAGAAGTAACTGTCACAATTTTGGAGGAAAATATCCTACCAAAACTCTTATTAGTTTAACATTACATGAAACTTGGAAAACAATAAGACCTAGACAACAAATGTGAGCCTGTGCTTCCCAGCAGCTATAAGGTGCGTGATTTTCCTCACCATATCCATCTACCATGAAATTTTTGAATGAAGGCCAGCCAGCCATGGAATCCTTCACGACTTCTGCTCTCATTGAATTTTAGTGACAAATCAAGAGCAAAGAGTAGAGCTGCAAGATATCAAAAGCTCACAGCTGCTCCAGAATCAGCTACAAAGTTGGGGCAAAGGGAAGTGTGGCAGCCAAAAAGTTATTAAGAAGCAACCCAAACACGTTAGAAAAATAGGAAAGATGCCTTGAGAACATTTCAGAACATGCCTAGATTCCACCTGTTACAAGCTCAAAGAAATAAAGGCGTGAACTCTCTTAAAAGACTTAAGAAGAGATCTCGAAGGTACCCTCTGCCTCCAGGACTACTGAGGGATGAATATGTCTGATTTCAACCCTCTACATGCTCAGAGCCAACTGCCGCCATGACCTAAGGTATCAAGATACTTCTAAAGGTGGAATCTTGTCTCTGTATATATCCACGGTCAGAGCCTTTTAGCACTCAGAATGCAACAACTGTGGGTCGATGGAGAGTTTCACCAAGAGTTCAAAGGAAGACCTGGAAGATCAGGCAATGCGTCCCTAGAAGGTGACTGGTGAATGTGTAGGAGTAAAACTAAAGGTGCAGTGATGACTTGGAAGTTGAAGATCCAGAAATGCAGAAAATCATGGACAGTGAATGGAACCTACCTCAAACAGAGGGTATATTGGCTACAACCAACAAGGCTAAGGAGACAAGGCAGCACAAACCCTTTGGAGTTCATGTCTCTCCAAAATCTGCTCTGGGTGATAGACACACAGCTCCAAGTTTTATTGCTTGCCCTGTTGCTATGATTCCTTTTTACAGATATATTTCTCCTTTTCAGAATGAGAAAGTTTACTTCAGCTATTGTGTTTTGGAGTATGTAACTATTATTTTTTGTTCTTACAGAGCCTGACAGTTAAGAGTTTGCCTAGAATCTCAAAAATTATTTTGGGCTTGGACTTTTTAGCAATACTGAAACAAAAAAAATACTGGAATAGTGAAAACTTGGACCCCTTATTAATGTGGGATAAATTCACTTTGCATAACTAGATGGACATGACATTTTGGAAGGGTAGGAAAACAATTTTCTGGTTTATAGCTAAAACATTTCCCCCAATTCTTTTTTTTTCCTGGTTTAAAAAGAACTTATTTATTTTGAGAAAAAAGATCCCAAACATCAAACGTTCACAAAAAAATAAACCACAGTATCAACTTTAGAAAACAAAGAGTACTACACTAATTTTTCTAGAGGATGTATTTGACATACTCTCATTCACAAAAAGTACATTGTTACATTTGTGTTTAATTGCCCCAAAAAGTACTTGATGTTGGGTGATACTCATAACTCTTAAACAAAGCTGCTTTCAGATGCTACACTAAATGAAATTGCTTTTGCAATTAGGGAAGCAACTACTGAAATCAGGTATAAATGGAAATAACTATACTGTGTGCATAATGACAGATTATTGCTGATAAAAACCATACAACTTTTTTATTGTTAAATCATAAAGAAGTATCAAAATTAAAAAGCAAAAATTACAGGAGAAGACTTAAAGCTACTAGGAGCATCGAAGGAAGTGAAAATGGTACTAGGCGCAGGGCAATTATGAACATGGTAGGACACAGGGAGAACAGTGAGCGTATGCTGAAGACACTATGGGAGAAGACCTGGGGAAATTGTGATCTTAGACAAGCGCCTAGATAAAGAAATAATGGGAAAAGACTTCTAAACCAAACTAGGTGCTTAAGAGTCATCCTCTCCATTGGCGCTGTCTCTGCCATTCTCTCCTTCTCAGCCTCTTTTACACCATCCTTGATCAACTCCAGCTGGTCCTCCATGTGATCTTCATTTCCATCACCATCCAGCAGATCCCCCTCCTCAGCAGAGCAACCCCCTCAGGCTCAGTCTTCACCTTAGTCTCACCTTTCTCCTAGGAGGTGCTGGTCTGCTTCTCCACAGTCTTATCATCCTTCATCTCTGCTGCTTGTTTGCTCTGTTCCTTTTCAGTTTTCTCCAAGCTTTGCGGTAAAGAATCCACTTTTTCTTTTATTGGTGTCAATTCCCTCTTAATGGCCTGAAGGTCATCACCTTTCAAGTTTCCAGACTTAGATGAAGATCCCCGCTGGCCACTCTTAGAATTGAAGCCACTTTTGCCTCTTTAGGAGGTGCTTCCTGATACACGCTGGTGTTTCAGGGGCACTACAGCCAAGCAATGGGAGGAGGAGGAACACGTGCTGGGTAACTGTGCATCCTGTCATAATAATCACGTTGAAAGTCGTAGTCCAGTCAAAAGAGGAGCTGAGTAGGGGAAGGAGAAGGGTGTTGCGGTGCTAACGCATGCATCTCCGCTGCAGATCGTTTCACACCTGCTTTTCCTCTGTTCACTTTTGGCTCTGCAGCCAGATTAATATCTTAAACCTGGCCAGCCATCATTCTGCCATCCTCCACCTACAGCATTCCTGGCCTTTCTCTCATTAACATACCAGACAAAGGCAAAGCCCTTGCGAACGGAGCAACCCATGATTTCGCCATATTTCGAGAAGATGGGCTTCACCTCAGACTTCTTCACCACAGGAGTGCTCAGATTCCCAATGAACACACGGAAATACATTGAGCAAGGATGTGTCTTGGTGGTAACATTGCTGCCATCGTGTTGGAAGATAAAGTTGCTGACAGAGAAGAGATTTCATTCCGAATCTCCTGCTGCGAGGTTGTGTGGAGTTGACTGCTGCTCGAGGTCAGCAACGTGGCAGTGACCGCTCATTCTCTTTCTCTTTACAAAACGGCCCAGTTTCCCCAATTTTGCATCTTCAGAGATAGGATTTTTGAAAGGAATCAGATTTTTTGTAATTTATTCATTTACTTATTATTTTTAAAGAATACAAAATAGTGATAGAAGAAAACAACATCATACATGATATAAGATTTCACTAATCAAAGTAATAGGAATCCAACAATGGTTGCAGTATTACATGATGGTAGCTGTCTGAAAATTAGTTTTTCAAATTACCAGGTATAAATGTATAAATTTTGTTTAAAAAAATAATTAAGAAGTTAAAAGAAATTCAAGAGAGGAACAAAATCAGAGTAAAAACAAAAATTGTAAGCACTGACTGCTCCTTTTTTCTTTTATTCATATAATTAGAATTCTCCAAGTAGAAAGGAGTAGGCAATAAATATTTAAAGATTTAAAATTTCTGAATTTAGTT
>PVKA01037069.1:0-21278 GCA_004027165.1 Ctenomys sociabilis | reverse complement strand
GCCCTTGGGGTGCATGAAGACAGTGATTAAGACTGGGCGTGGTGGTGTACTCCTATAATCTCAGCACTTGGGAGACTGAAAACAGGAGGAATACTACACGTCTGATCTGTGTAGTGAGACCCTGTAGACCCTGTACTAAAATGTGGCGCATGCCTGTAATCCCAGCACTCGGGAGGCTGAGGCAGGAGGATTGTTGTGAGTTCGAGACCAGCCTGAGTTACAAAGTGAGCTTAAGGCCAGCCTGAACTGCATAGTGAGACCCTGTCTCAAAAAAGACAAAAAAAAAAAAAATAAATAAAAGAGAAAAGAGATCAGAAAAGTAAATTACCCAACCAGAGATGGCACATGCAGCAAGTGTTCAATAAACCTGAGATCGAGTCCCAGCCTCCCCACTCACTAGCTGGGTTCCCCGGGTATGCCTTCATTTCCTAATCTGTAGAACAAGTCAGATAACAACAAAATGTGCTTCCTAGAACTTCAGGAGTTGCCACAAGTTAATTCTCACAAAGCACTTTAAGCAGCACCTGCGCTGGATAAACATGAAAACCAATTGCCGTGCTGTTAAATATTATTCTCCATGGTGTCATCATGTGTTTATTCCCTTACGCATTCCACGTGTCTTGACTGAGAATTTGCTGCAGGCCAGGCCCTATTCCTCGCACTGGGGGCACAGCAGTGAGCGTGGTAGGCAGGATGGCGGGCAGCACCCGCATACATGCTGAGTCTTGATCCTTGGGGTTGGCGGGATGTGGGGGAGGTGAGCCTGGGGTGGCAGGAAAGTTGCCAGGCAGCCAGGCAGAGGGAGGAGGCCAGAAATAGGCACTGTGGTCTTCATAGGTACAAATGGAGCAGGAGAGCTCGGGCTGGCCAGGTGGACCAGGAGCGAGAGGCTGGAGGTGTGATTGCAGCCTAGAGGGCCTCGGGGAGGGCGAGGAGCTGTCCTTCACGGCAGCCTTGGGGAGGGCGAGGAGCTGTCCTTCACGGCAGCCTCGGGAGAGCCGACCTTCTGAACTGTCAGACAACGAATTTGCGTTGTTCAAAGCCACTGAGTTTGTAGGAAATTGTCATAGCAACCATAGGGAACCAATACACAGGGTGCTGACTCTTGCCAGGAGATAAAGAAATAAAAGCCTGGTGTGCTGAGTGCAGGTGCCCTGCAGCTGAGGTCAAGGGTTAGATAGGCTGCTAGCCAGATGCTGTGAGCCCGAACCCCTCCAAGTGGGGCCGAGGCCTCATGCCCGATGTCTCCACAGGACTGCAGTGCTGGCTGCTGGATCCCAAAGCTTAGAGCCAAGCAGGCAATGAGTGTGTCCCCAGACCCCTGTGCATGGGGGCATGAGATGCTTGATTTGTCAAGGCTATGGTCCGTGGTCAGGAGCTGGTCCTCTGAGAGGCTGGAAGGTTTCCTAGCTACAAGTGCTTGATTGCGCATAATGAGGAACACAGTCATCAGGAGGCCCTAAACAGCACTTGGGCTTGGCTTTCATCTCACCAGGCTGCTGAGCTGCTCCATGCCCCCTCTTTCATCTTCAAGGCCTTTAATTAGCAGGTGTGAGCCCAGGGAGCCACCTTAGGAAAAGGCTGAGGCCTGCATTAGATTCTGCCTCCACAGCCCTTCCCTGTCTGCCCACTGAAGGCTCTGCTCCTTTTCTGGGCCGATGCAGAGTGAGGTCTTGGGGAGCTGGGATCACCAGCAGATGGGGACGGTGGAGATGACGGTGCCTCATAGTCTGTGTCAGGGATTCTGCTTGTGCCCTGCTCAACGGGAATCAGCATCTGCATGGTGAACATACTGATGTACTGAGCACTCTCTGGATGACAGGGGGACTCCGGGCCCCAATGCAGGGAGGGCAGACAGCTGGACAGAGCACCCTTGACCTAAATTCACAATGGAGTCAGAACTGTGCGCAGACTCACAGGCACACACATACGTGCCTGGTCCCACCTGTACTCTAGCTGCCTGGTGCCCTTTCTTTGCCAAGCCCTGACACAGTTGCTCACCTGGAGGGCTGGCAGAAGAGGAGGTGGTCCTGGGAGAGTGTGTATGTGCCAGTGCACTGTGTGTGTGTGTGTATCCATGTGTCTGTCTGTGGGACCAGGACTGCTTATACCATCTTGACCCTCCTTGTTGAAGGAGAGACATCTTTTCCTAATTCCCAGGAAGGTCCCATTTAGTGTTTAGATCTAACATAGCCCCCCAAAAGCCCCACGTGTGGGGGAAGTTGCTTGGCTATAGGGCGCCCCACTCCTTAGTGGACTCATCCTTGATGACCTTCTTGGGCTGCCAGGGGGCGGGGCCTGGCTGGAGGAGGGCCCGCAGCCTGGAAGGGTGACTTCCGGTCCCAGATCCTCCCTCCCTGCTCCATTACCCAAGGAGTTTTCTCCTTCCCCACGTCTTTCCATCCTGTATCTTCCTTGGAACCAGCTGACACTGGAATGAACCCACTAGAGTCCCTAATCCGAAAAGTCTCTTTTCCTTTAAGTTGCAGGTGTCCGGTATGTCCCAGTGGTGGGAAAGTGGCCAATCCGGTGCCCTATGGTAGCTGGGCATCACCAAGATACAGCCCAGGAAGCTGCCGTTCATGTGGGAAAGGCTCCTCTCCATTGCCCCGGTGTAAAATCTCCATTCTCCACAGCTGGATCCCTGCCCAGGGCCAGCTTGGACCAATCCCTATCCCCTTCTCATCTCAGCCTCTTTCCTCTGGACTGGGCCAGGCCTTTGCCATCGCCAGTGTCCACTGTGACCCGCCTGTCCTGAGGGCCATGCAGGGGAAGAGTGAGCTGTGAGTTGGGGAGCACAGTCTTGGCAGGGTGCAGCCTGGTGAGATCAGTACACACCCCTGGCACCATGACTTCCCCCAAAAAATCTGTGCCTCAGGGAAGCTGCACTCCAATTTGCAGGAAGGGAGTTTGTCACAGCCCGGCTTGTGCTGGGGGCAAGTGCAGCTGTGAGTCACGGAAGAGAAGGGCAGCTGAGTTCCAGGTAGCCTTCTTCTCTCACACAGTGGTTTCCTAGAAACCTGCCTCAAAGCCACAAGGCAGGAAGTCAGACAGCAGTTTATTTTTAAAAACTTGCAACACCTTTTTCAGTCATCACCACAGGTTTACTGCCATTATCAAATCACTCATTGTCTTCTTCCAGCGTTATGTGTGCACAGTCAGCGATGAACCAAAATTGTCTATGCTAATAAATATATTTATTTTGTAAATAAAATTGTAAAGCATGATGCTTTCGGATACATTGCGTAATGATTACTACCATGCAGCTATGTAGCACATGGATCAGCTCGCCTAAGTTATCTTTTTTTGTGTAGAAGGTACCCACATTTAAGGTCTACTCTCTCAGATATTAAATATTGAATCTAATATTATTAAGCGTAGTTGCCATGGGTAGAGCTCCAGAGTTTATTCATCCTGCTACACCAATCTTGTATCTTTGAAGCCATCTCCACCTTCCCACTCCCCGGCCCTGGCAAAGACCACACCATGTGCCGCTCCTGTGAGGCTGACTTCGCTAGGTTTCTAGAGAAAGCGAGGCTGGCTAGCATTTGTCTTTCTGTAGCTGGCTGAGTTCACTTAACATGATGGCCTTCAGGTTCATCTCCGCTATTGTGGATGAAAAGATGAGGCAAACCTCTCGAGCCAAGCCTTTTGGGTCCTCGTTCATGACGTCTACGTTTGCTCAAAATTAACAACTGAGGCAAAAGTTTGAATGCTAGTAGTTTATTTTTAGGTCAGTCCCAAGAAATATCCATGAGGTAAAATAGAGATGGAAAACGAGGAAGGAAAACCAATGGAAGATGACTGTGAAACGAGGTGACGCCCTGGGCAGCGGGAACCCTGGGAGATGGGCTCCAACGCTCCTGGCCTGAGGGCCCGAGGGCTGAGCCTTGACCCACTCCCAGCGCCTGTTAGGGTCCCTGGCTGCTCCTGAGCGTGCTGGTGTCCGGGCGCTTCCTGTCTGTCCTGTAGAACAGGCTCCAGGGCCCAGAGGAAGCCCGCGGCCAGGCAGAGGTGACAGGGCGGGGCTGGCCCGTTCAGTGGGGCCTGTCTGCTGTGTGGGTTATCTTTCCCTGGTTTTGCTCCTTTGTGCGGCAGACGCACCTGGACAGTGACTCCTTGGGGAATGAAGACCCTCTGCCCCGACTCTGCATGGCTTCCGTCTTAGTCACACTTTAATGACCACAGGCACACGTTTCCACATTTCTGTTTTGCTTTCATTTTCATAAAATAATAAATGCTGAGTGAAGCCTCCAAGGAAGTGTTCAAAGAAAAACAACAATGGCCAATGATTATGAGCGTATGCCCTGTGGCCTGGCTCATTTCATGCTCGCAGAGATGCTATGCTTATGTATTCCTGTTCTCTAAAAATAAGACCTGGATGGGAAAGAACTGGCCACGAACACCAGAAATCAAATATGCCAGCCTAATCAGCCTGCTCTTACCTTACTAAGTTTTGTGTTTCCTAGGACCGGAAGTGAGTGCTTAAGGTCACTTCACCAGAGAGGGGAACTTGACCTCCACGAGTGTCAGAGCTGCCCTGGCCTGAGATGCATGCCCAGTGCAAGGTCCCAGGGAGACCTGGGTTGCGGGGAGGGCACACAGAGAGGCCACCAGGACCTCTGGGGCCAGGGCATTTGTCCAAACCCTGACTATCATGCTCTACGGTGGGGTTTCCTGCTTCCTCAGGAGACAGGAGCATCACCCTAAGCCGCTGTGCTTGCAATGTGCCCCTAAAAATATTTATGTGGGGAACTGAATTGTCAGCCCAGCAGTGTTCAGAAGCAGGGATTTGAGGGAGGTGATTAGGCCATGGTGGGGTTAATAAAAGCTATGAATTCAACTTCTAGCCCTCTCTGAGCCTCTCTTTGCCCTTTTCCATGGACTGACATAGTAAGAAAGGTCTTGCCAGATGCCAATGCCTCAATCTTCCATGAACCAGGCTTCAGAACTGTGAGCCAAATGAGCTTCTGTCCATTTTAAATGATCCACTCTCAGCTGTTTTGTGATAGTAGCAGAAAACGGACTAAGACACTCCATTCCCCTCCTCTTTCTGAAACTGATCCCTCTGGCTGTGGGTTAAATGCTGTTCATCCCCCACTCCAGCCTCTCATGAGGGACACAGCCTGGGAGAGGGCAACACAGAGCTTGCCCTTGTCCTTCCCCCTCTTTTTTTCCCATCAAGGTGGTTTGTTGTTGTTTGTCTCAGCTACTTTTCTCATTGCTGAGACAAAATTAAAGACAGTTGACATTAAAGGGGGAAAGGATTATTTAGCTCAGAATTTGTGGGGGCTTCAGTGTATCATGGGCTGGCTCCTTGGCAGGGGGGCACATGGCAGAAGGCAGCCTCTCATGGAGGTGACAACCACAAAAGCAACTAGAGAGAGCAGAAAATCAGAGCATCTTTCTGTCCCTTATATTGTATCCAGCCTACTGGGATTAGGGCAGTGCTGATCCGATCAGTGGACAGATCCAGCAGTCACCTACTCCAGCATCCTCAATCCCAGCATCAAATCATGAATCAACCACAAACTCTCAATTTAGCCTTCTCTGAAAAATCCCCTCCTCATAACTGCCTGAGGTGTTGCGGGGACATCTAGACTCAGATCATAACATGGCGGTTATTTGTTGGTACATTTTGTTTTCTTCTTTCTTTCTTTCTTTCTTTCTTTCTTTCTTTCTTTCTTTCTTTCTTTCTTTCTTTCTTTCTTTCTTTCTTTTTGTGATACCAGGGATTGAATTCAGGACCCTATGCTTTCTAGGCAAGAGCTTATTCTACTGAGCTATCTCCCCAGCCCCTACATTTTATTTTCAATGGTGAGAACAAAAAACGACTCTATTAACCCGTTCGAGTGGGGCCTATCTGCTGTGTGGGTTATCTTTTTCTGGTTTTGCTCCTTTGTGTTGCACCTGCAGGTGGCAGACGCAGCTGGACAGTTATTCCTTGGGGAATGAAGACCCTCTGCCCGGTTTCTGCATACCTCCTAATCTGATTTAAAATCAATCCTAAATTCCTTTCTGTTGCCTCTGCTCGGGCTATATGATATTACCTGACAAGCTGTACCCTGAATCTTAGTAGTATAATGTGTCCATTTGGTTTAATTTTATCTTTGGTGTTAGGGGTTGGACCTAGGGCCTCCTGTGTGCTAGGCAAATGCTCTACCATTGAGCTACATTCCCCAGCTCTATTTGTTTTGAGACAAGGTCTTATTAGATTACCTAGGTGGCCTTAAACTTGAAATAGTCCTGTTTCAGCCTCCCAAGTAGGTAGAATTATGGGCCTAAGGCAGCATACTGGGCTGCTATAACGCACACATTTTATTTTCATCTAGAATTACTAGATAAAATAGTGCCGATACTTTCCCTGGGGACTGAAGGGTGCACTTCCAAGTGTTTCTTCAAGACCATGTGTGGTGCCTGGGTGCTCTGCGGCGAACGCGCTCACTTCCCACCAAGTGCCACCCTCCAGGGTCTCATAGCACGGCTTTTCAGGGTATAGAGACTTCCTGTGTGGCAGGTCAGGGGCCTGCCTGCTGGACAGGGGCCAACGCTGTCAGTCTCTAACGACCGGGACCAGCAATGGGGTCAGTGTCACTGCTACCTTTTCCTGTCATTCGAGCCATCACTGAGTTCGTGGGGCTTCAGCAAGATGGGACACACACTCCACCTCCTTCTCACTTGTTTTTTGTAGTGCTTTGCTCACTCAGTTCAAGGTAGACATTGAACGCATGCTAGGCACGTGCTCTATGACACCCTTAGCCCTTTGAAATGTTTTGGGGCCAGGGGGATAGCTCAGTGGTATAAGCACCTGCCTGGCAAGTGCAAAGTCCTGAGTTTGAACCCCAGGACTGAAAAGAAAATGTTTTATTTTAAATGCTTTATTTTGAGATTCGGTCTTGCTAAATTGTCCAAACCAGCCTCGAATTTAAGATTATTCTACCTCAGCCTCCCTTGCAGTTGGGATTACACGTATACACCACCACTCTCAACTAGACTGCATCCCTTAACGGACAGAGAGCTTCATGAAAGTCATCCTTAACTGATCACAATCGCTGGAAAGAAGAAATTTCTCAGCGTTTCAAAGCTCAAAAGCTACACGTGTTTTTCTTCCATCAGTCCTTTTCTAAGGCAATGGCTCCATTTTCAGCTGCTTTATTGAGTTAAAACCTAAGAAAGAGAAAATTCAGAAGAGGCCAATAACCCTCCATGTATTCCATTGCATTATGCAACCAAAAAAAAAAAAAAAAAAAAAAAAAAACAACAGAGAGTGATAGCTGAAAAATATGCAATGATTCAGAGAGATATTCAAAGATATTCATAAAATGATCAACATCAAAGCCAGGTGACAGTCTGTTTACAGAAGGATGTTGCTTTTAAAACATGAACCTATAAATATTGATGATTGTGGGCAAAAATAGCAGGAGTTTATCTGTGAAAGATGTGCTTCTAGTATGTTCTAGTGCTCCTTGGGCTTGTGTGTGCTTTGGGCATTTGATAACGTGGAGGTGCATTGCTTATTCCAGAAACAATGAGGTTATTGTAAGATACACTAAAAGCAAACTACAGTGCAATGGAATGGCCCTGCCATCCCCCATTCATAAGTTGTAATGCAAACCCAACTGGTGGCATAGCAGCCCTCCAGTATACATGGTTGGATGTGTGATTGTTTTGGCTTTATGATGGCGTGAAAGTGGTATGCATTTGATAGAAACTGTACTTTGAATTTTAGTCTTTTTTCCAAGCTGGTTATGTAGTGTTTCTTTAGATACTGATGGGTTCTCTGCTCCAGTTTGGGAGCTACAGTAGCTCTCTGTTGAGTGCCTTAGTGAGCCTGCTATGCATTGGGAAACCCAAGGGGGACAGCGACAAATAAGTGGCTTCCTCCTATTTATGCCACCAATGCCCCCTTCTGGGGCTACACAGTGTCTCCTGCCATGGGTTGAATGTGTCTTCCCAAAGCTCATGTGTTGGAAACTCAATCCCTAATGCACCATTGCTAATTTTCTTTTGTTTTGTATAGTGGCCTCATTCTTTTGGTCTCCCTCAAGAGGGCCCAAAAGCCCTTAGTCCGTGGCACAGCACACCCAAAGGCTGGCCAGATGCTGGCCGGTGCTCCTGGGCTGCCCTGCCCCCAGAACCAGGACTCAGCTGGTCGTCTATTGTTTATGCTGTCATTGTGGTGTTCTGTGACAGCAATACCCAGTGGACTAAACAGCCCCCAAAGCTTATGCCTGCCCACAGCCTCCAGGCTTAGCTGGACATGGGGTCTGGACAGTTGTAATCAGTTAAGATGAGGCCACAATGAACAGGTGCCCCCACACTGGCACCTGTGTGAGAGAAAGCAGAGAATGCACATAGTGAAGGCCATATAGTGACAGAAGTCGAGCAGCTCACACTGACGAGAGTTGTTGGCAAACTACAGAAGCTAGGAAGGAGACACAGGGTGGCTTCCTCGTCGGAAGACACCTTGATTTTGGCCGCCCAGCCCCTAGAACTGCGGCACAATAGAGCATGACTTGTGGCTGCAGCCCCCGGAGCTAACACTGAACAATCCTCTCATTCCTTGATGGTGTTAGCCAGGGATACAGGGGGCCTCTCGGGATGCAGGCAGTGTAACTGCCCCCACTTTGAGTGTGGAAACTGAGATTTTTATGACAGTTGGTAGCTTGGCCCAGACCCACAGGAAATGGCTTTATGGCAGAGTCCACCTTTAGACCCAGGTCCTTCTGTCAGTTTTTAACTCTCCCAGGAGGCCACAGCTGTGCCTGGAGACCCGAGAGCACAGTGGCTTTTGCTCTCTCTCTTGCAGCTGCTTCCACAGTCACTGGTCCTTTCCTGCCTGGAATCCTGTGGTGACGGAAGAGCCAGCTCTGGGACATCCCCACGGCAGGATCCCTCTTTCCTCTAGGTCGATAAAGAGGGGTTGTGCTGGCATCAGGCCCTGCCCCAGGCCCGCATTCCTACGGACTGATGAGTGTACCAGGGTGAGTGCCTCAGGCAGCTGTTTCCAGGGAGGCTGCACAGCTGCTGCTCAGTTCTCCGGGTCATCTCACCCAGCCGGGGGCACCTGTCATCACTCTCCCATCCCCAGATTGCTTTATTCTGATTTTAAAATGCATACATGTTTTTGGGGAAAAAATCAGAAAGGATAATGAAGAGCAAAGGAAAAAAGACCAGAAATTACTTACATAGCCATCAATAGTTTACTCTATAAGTGCCCAGAAGAAAAACAACACTATATTCATGGATGTAGCTAGCAATACTATACACATAGACTCATATACTCACAGCACTATGTTTAAAAATGAGCATTTATGTATGAGCACATTTTGTTGTTGGAGAAATCTGGCCATGAAAACAATTCTGTATTCTCTACTGAGCATTAACCTATCCCTTAGAAGTTCTTTGTAAAAATCGTTCTTCAGTGTTGGTATACAATTTTATTGAGTGGTTTACCACTCCTTAATCATTTATTGCTTTATTAATAAGTATTAACTAATAAGAGTGTAGTTCTTCATTTACTTACAAAACACTATTATTTAGCATAGACAGGGCTTTAGACTCAATCCCCAGTATTGAAAAAAAACCTCACCGTTAAGAATATGTTGACATCAATTTTTGTGTTCATCTCCAATGATGCCCTAAATATGAATTTCAGAGTTTAAGGCTAGGAACATGACTCTTTATAGCTTTATTGAGGTATAGTTTGCAAGACATAGGATTCACCCCAATGTGAATAGAACTCAATGGTTCTAACAAACCTGTTCCTTACCTTTATAACCATTCCAATAAGCCAGTTTTAGAATTTTTTTTTGAACCCTAAACATTTATTTGTGTTATTTGTAATTAGAGTCACTTGAGTCTAACCCCAGGCAACACAAGTCCACTTCCTGTTACTATAGGTTTGCTTTTTTAGAACGTTTTGTGTCAACAGAATCAAACAATGTATATATATATATATATATATATTTTTTTTTTTTTTTTCTTATATGTGGGGCTCCTTCCACTTAGCACATCATGTTTGCGGCTCTTCATGATGTCAAGCGAATCAGTGCTTTGTTATTTTTCACTGCAGAGTATTATCTTATTGTACGGATGCCACATTTTGTTTAGTCATTCACTGGATCATTTCCAGGTTTTGCCAACTATGAATAAGGCTGCTATTATATTTACATATAACTCTTCATGTGGACGTGTTTGCATTTGTTTTGTCATATGGCAAGTTAATGTTTAACTTTTTCAGTAAGAATCTGTGTTCCCAAGTAGCCATACTATTTCGCATCCCCACCAGCTAGGGTAAGAGGCTGCCGCTGTCTTTCACCTTCTTCAACACCCCCTCAATACCCCATGACTACGAGCTGGACACATCGGCTCCTGGCCCCGTTGGTCTTCACAACACAGCCCATGGGCCCTAGTCTCCCTAAACACCAGGCAGGAGAAGGCTCCAGGATGCCAAAAGGAGAAGCTGCAGCCTTTCTGTAACTTAGTCTTGCAGTGCTGTTCCTTCAGTTCAGTTCCTTATTGGTGGGAGTTGTTGGGAGACCCCACCCACTTTCAAGGGGCCGAAATCACTGGGGCCAGGTCAGAAGGTTGCCATGGTAACCTTCCTGTCTGTCATCTGCTGCTTTTTTTAGGCATTAAGCGTAAATCTTTACTTGTTTAGGTTCTCAGTTTTATTTGGTCAGGATCTCTGGGTGGCAGGGTGGTGCTCTGTATTCCTCTCTTTTGGGGCCTCTGAATCTATAGGAATCACTAGAAAGTGGCTATTTCATTGTATGAATGATAGCTGCACATATTGCTTACAGCTGTGTTTTTTTTTTTTTTTTTTTGTTTCCTTCGAATAATATAAAAAATAAATGTGTGCCAGCTCCTAGGTCCCCAAGATGTAGTTGCCCTTTGAGAAGCCAGGCTTGGGGGCATCTTCTTAGGCAGAAGCCCCGCAGCCAGGCTGGCCACCGAGCCCTTACTCCTGGGGACTGCTGTGCACCCATGGGTTCTGAGCAGCCTTGAGGCTGCCTGCCTGGGCTTTGGCTCACGGGCAGCTCTGACATTAATCTGAGAGCCCAGAAGCCACTTTTAGACGCAAGTCTGCTGGTGTGGGGACTTTATGAGGACAGGAATCCCTGGCTGTGAAGTTGCTGGCATTTCATGATGTGAGAGAAGATTTGCAAGCTTTATGCTGAGCTAGGCTGTAATCACAGGCCAAGCAGTTATGCAATAAAGCTGTGTGGCTGGTGGCACATGGGGGGCTGCAGGGGGAAGGAAGGGGAAGCCGTGTCCCATGATACCAGGGCCCGGGCCCATGTGCACACCCCTGTGCCCCGCTCACCTCTGGGGGTGCTTGCCCAGCAGGCAGCAGTGAGTCAGCAGGCAAGGGGCCCCATAAAGGAGGGCCCACAGTGGGGGGCTCCCTCCCTTCCTCACCTGGAGCTCTTTGCTAAGGGCCCCTCCACTCCTGCCCCACAGTTAGCCCACAAGGACACGTCAGTGCTTCCTCTTCTGCGCTGTCTAGCTGTTTTGCCTATCCTAATCTCTGCTGCAGATATATATTTTTCAAATTTTAATTTTTTAGGGTTGATCTCCTCCCCTGGAATGTAGGCTCCCTGAAAGCAAGAGTCCGCCTGTCACTCTTTTACACACACCCATCGGTGACCCAGCCTAGATAGTCCTCAGCTCTTGCTTCTGGGAATACCTAAAAAATCCTTCAGTCAGTCAACAATTGAAGCCCAATACCCACTCACTCTGGTTACTTTAGCTTAGCAGTGGCCTCGCCGTGCAAAGTCCCACTGGGTATGTGGATTTAAAGAATGTGGGGATGTTTACATACTTCCGGTTTCTCCACAGGCCAGGTAGCCTACCATCTATGGTCTTGCTGTTGACTCTTCCTCATGACCTTCCCTCTTTGTCCTCTGAGGGAAGCCACTCCCTGAAGGCTACTCCCCTTTGCCTCAATCCTCCAGAGAACTGGAAGCAGTGCCACATGCGTCTTCTCAAGTCAGCCGTGTGTCATCGCCAGTCTAATCACCGTCCTCAGAAGGTTCTAGTGAGTCACCGTGCCCCAGTGAGCTTGGAGAGTCTTGGAGACTGCCTGTGAGTCTTAGCAGTTTGGTGAGTTTGAGACGACACCCTCCCCCAAACGAACATTTCATTCACTTTGCACACTTAGATTTCTCCTTAGGAAAGAAGTCAGTGGATTTTACTGAGGAGTGACACTTTTAACAAACCTTGCTTTGCCCCGATGTTCCAGTCTACAGTGACTGAGAAAGCTGGGGCTCCAGATGTTGGTACTGAATGGCCCCACCATGTACCCTCATGACTCTTAGGGCGGGGCAAGACATGAACCAGAAGGCAGAGTGTCCTATGTGGTGGTCCCAGTGGACAGAGGAGAGGGCACCAGCCCTCGTAGACCAGGACAGTGCTTGTCTGGAGAAGGAGGAGGATGTGGAAGCCCCGACCCCTACAGCATGACAACAATGCGGAGAGGAGGAGCACGTGCCATGTGCAAATGTGTGCATTATTCTCATAATCTGTAAGTGCAATGCTACCTTCTTGCCTGGTACAGAGAAGAAAAAAAAATGAAGCGCGCAAGTCTATGAAGGCTGGTTGTTGCCTGGGACCTGCACCTGCTTGAGTCTACACTTAGAAGAAGTGGCCTTCGCACACAGTGTCCGCTTGGACACGGAGAACCTGACATCCTCCTACTTCAGCTGGGCATGGTGCTTCTTTTGGCTCTAGATACAGGGAGGATTGATCCCCACCCTGCCTCCTGCGGGGTGCTCTGAGGATGCCGGAAGGGAGCTCCGTGGAGGAGGGTGACAGGCCCGCAGGTGGCTAGATGGGAAGGGTTGCTCACTGTCACCAGCACGTGGCTCATGTCAGCCACCAGGTTGGCCTGGGTCCCAGGGAACTTCAATTGCTCAAGATGGGCCTGAGTAGGTGCATGCTCAGTGGAAACTTAAAGTCTGGGAATATTATTTTGCAGGTGACAGGGAGAGCAGCAAAGAACAAGGACCACTTAGATCCCCTCTGTGACAATCATTTCATCCATCCAAGTGTCTGTCCACTTACTCATCTGACCTATACCTAAGAACATTCAATCGTGTTTGGATGTCATTTTTTAAAGATGAAAGTAGCGCTTTTGATTCTGGTAGAAATGTCCACATTTCTATTTATTTCTCGTCTAATAAAATGCCCCCCTGCCAGTCATTTGTTATTGAAAGTCCTCTATGTATTTTGGGATCATTCAGAAAATGGTCAAGGCTTTTCATATTTTATAATGGAGCATTGAGAAGGGGACGATTAAGTGATGACTTTAGTTTTAAAAAACGGAGCTCATTGCCCCGCGGATCCCCGTGTACGTCTAGGGTTCAGGTACTGAACCCTGGAACTGGCAATGTCAGAATCTCACACTGTCATGAGACAAGTGGTTGCAGGTTTCGGGAGGCCTAGACTTGTTCTAGCAGCGAGAGGAGCCCAGCCTATGGATGTGGCCAGGCAGCTAACCTCTAGTCTATCCCCTAGGTTTGGGGAGCAAATGACAGCTCTCTATACCCCACCAACCACAAGTGTCCAGAACTCTGACCACAGACATCCACTCTGCTCCCTGGTCCAATGTAGGTAAAGTCAAAGTTTCATTTGTAGATTTTTACTGCTATTACTATTAATAATAACAATAACAACAACTGGATGCTGTACTCAGAGCATCAGGCACTGAATGGACGCCCTGAGGACCACAGTCCACTCACTCACCAGCCCTCATCGGACTGTGAATTCTCAATTGGGCTCAAACTCTTGGGGCCTCAAAGTCCCTTCCAACATGGTGGGTGCATTAGGCTTCACCCTGGAGGCTCTTAGCAGCCCCTGTTGTGTAAACAATGAGAGGCTCAGAGTGTTCAGAAGGCCTTGCCTTGAGCTGTTCCAGAAGCTCCTTGTCATTGGCCTGTGAAACCTGAGGACCCAAGTGCCAAGGAGGACAGAGCACCTTGTCCTTTGCTACCCTGGCACCTTCCCGGGCCCTGGCTCTGTAGCTCCCTGAGACACTGCCCTCGTTCCCTGCCAAGCCTGGCACTTTCACCCTCGTAACATTTATAGCTTTAATTGTGGCACCTGGGACCACAGAGCCTCCTCACTTTGGTCTATTTCTGTCTGAACCAAGTTGAGAGCAGGTGACATGACTGTCATGGTGCATGTGAAGCCCAAAGAGTGTTGTGGGAGCCCCCTTCGAGGGTCTGAGCGAGGGCTGTTGGGTCTGAGAAGCCCACACTCACTCTCCAGCTCTGTCCCTCATGCCCACACACTTGGGGGCTCTTTCCTAAAGTTTCTAAGACTCAATTCTTCCATTTTGAAGTTGTAGATGAAAATTAGCTACCACCCGCCTCGAGGGTGCTATTTAAACTGTGTGCACAGTACATACAGCGTGGTACCTGGTGCAAGAAGATGCTTGCCTAATCCATCTTTCCTCCTGGGCATGACAGAGACCTGGTGCGGGTGGCCAAATCTGCTTTGCTTGCTGTTCCGAGCTCCACAGTGGGGCCCCTGCTTCGACTGGCCTTCCCCTGCTAGTTGACAAGTCTTCCAGAATCTTCTATGACTTCTGGGGAGGCTTCTCAGAACTCCTCTTGTATCCAAAGCTGATCCCTGCCTGGAAGCAACTGCTGTGGGATTTTAGGTTCAGCCCAGCCTGTCTTTCAATGTTCACAGGCACCAGTGCTGGCCTCCTGGGCTCTGGTCTCTGTAGCCCAAGTTCAGGAACTCCTGGCTCCTGTCCTAGCCTGGCACATGTTCATCTATACGTGGGGTCTTATCATCATCTGCTTACAAGGACCATTTTGGAAAATAGGTCATGCATTTCCTAGAGAACAACATCCTTCTGCCTTCCTTCTCCTAAGTTCTACCCAACACACACACAGACACCACACACACACACACACACACACACACACACACACACACACATCTGGGCAGGTGAGATTCTGACCTCCAGGTGCCTGGCCATTGGGCTCGTATCTTGTTATTCTTGTTTGCCTGGTTTGGGTCTCATTTTTCCTGCAGGTCATGGGGTAAATCATCTTTGATCTTTCTGAAAGTTGATGAGGAAACAAATTTACACAGAAGCTCTCTGAAATGTCATGGTGACCCATTTTCTAACTTTTGTGTTGACTTTCAGAATCAAGGTTGGATGGGATCTCTGTTGAAGAGCTTTTTGAGTTTACAACAGGTGAAAATGCCACTGTCCCCATTTTAGTTACTTATTTGTGTTTATCAGGACTGTCCAAGAATTGTGCAATGAATCAATAGAATACTCAGGAACAGGTCAGATGTAGAAGGGTAACTGCAGCTGAGTAGAATAATCTCTGATTCCAGTTTTTCATGTGTAGTAGGTCACCTTGTTGACATAGATCAAAGACTAACTTATTACTACAGTAAGTGCTATGTTTACTTGTAAAATGTAATACCATATAAAACTTATGAAATGCATTTTTATAGGTTCTTTTAAAATCATAGTTGGGAAATTTCATTGTCAGTATAGACGAGTGATGGGAAGCTTTTTCAAGCTTTCAATAATAACAAACAGCCAGCTGTGACATGCGTACCATAGGTTTGCCACCACTGGTCCAGACTAACCTGTTGCCAGGAGCCTTTCTGTTTCAAGTCTTTATTTCCCATTCATGCCAAAGTAGAGAACTAGCAGGGAGAAAGTTTCAGCGCCTTCCAAGGCACCTGGCTCCTTCCACGCTGGTCCGCCATGTCCCCAGGGTCCTCTTCACCCAGCTCTGCCAAATGCTCAGCTTGAAGCGCCCACGTGAAGTAGCTGCTTTGAACTGGCTGGTGGTCTCTCCCATCTTAATTCCCTGAACCTGTGAGTGCTACCTTACATGGAAAAGGCATCTGTTCCCGGCACAAGGACTCCTGAGATCCTCCTGGAGAGTCTGGGTGGGCCCTAGACAAGCACACCTGATGAGCAGATGAGGGAATACGGAGGGACAGCGGCATGAAGATGCTGTTCTGGTAACTTTGAAGGTAGGCAAGGGAACGACTTTCCCCAGGCCCTCCAGGGGGAATGGAACACTGCTGACCCCTTGACCTTGGATCTCTGGCTTAAAGGCTATAGTAAATAAATCTGCATTGTTTTAAGCACTGTTTGTAGTTTTGTTTTTTTTTGTTTTTTTCTTTTTAAGCAGTAGTAAGAAACTGATAGATACTGTACCTTGTGTTTTGTGGTTTGGCTCTGGAAAATCACCCAAGACTCCTGGGTTCAGAAGTGGGACTTTGGAAGGTGATTGGACACGGGAGTGGCACACTTGTCAGCGGATTGGTCGGCTGATGAATCCATAGCCAAATGTGCTACTATGAGGCGGGGCAGAGCTGGAGGCAGTTTGAGGGGCGTGGCCTGGAAGGAGGATCGCCCTGCCTGGCTCCTCCCTTCACTTACTGCTGCTCTGACTGCCAAGAGCTTTCCTCTACCCTGGCTGCCCACCATGCCTTTCTGCCTTGGAGCCAGCCGTCCTCCTTTAAGGGTGGGTTTAGGGAATTGTGTTTCAGCAACAAAGAAATTGACCAAGACAGACACCTACTATGCGCCTGCTCGGGCAGCAAATCTCTCTAGTGGAGTAGGACCCAAACCTGTCAAGGAGGGTGAGCTGCGTCCTGCCATTTGGGGAGTGTGTTGTGGAGCTGAAGTAAGGGAGCCTGTTGATTCAGACAGCAGGCAAGCTCGCTTCTACCACTAGACACGACAACGCGGATTGCTCCTGTGATCCTGAGACACGTGGGACTTCTGCCTGACGGCAAGCAAACAAGCAGCCCTGCAGGACTCCAGCTGGGCATCCTCTAGTCCAGTTAAATTTGGGCATGGTCTACCTAGGAGTGTGTCAGGTCCCACAGGCGCAGGACTGAGTGCCTGAGTCTGTCCCCACTCCAGACACCAAGCACACACAAGTGCTGGGCTCTGGAGTTTATGAACTACACCCTAGAAGGTGGTGTTCCTGTGACCCCATCTGTACGCTTGCTGAATCTGCCAGAGGTGCTCATGGAACTCAGGGAAATGCGTTCCCCAGTATATTAGGAAGCATGTCAGAAGTATGCAAGTTCACATGCAGATGGAGAGGCACTTAGGGTGAGGATCAGAAAGGCCCCGAGCCCACGATCTTGTGCCCCCTTAGAGCTGGGCTGCCCCCTCCTGGCACATGGACAAGCTCTTGCTCACATTACTGCAGCCTCTGTGTCCAGTTGTCCAGATGCTCCTGAGCTTTGTCCTTTGGGTTTATGGGCAAGAGGGTACAGTGCAGTGCTAACAGGCCGTGCGGGGAGTCCCAGCAGGGCCCCTCTGTTCAGCTCCCTCTTGTCCCCCTGGCAGCAGTGTTCTTTTCTCCCAGGTATGGGCCAGGGCCCTTCTGAAATGGGGGCCTTAGGGTCTCCTGCCAGCCAGGCCTGAGAACCTCTTTATGGCCAGCTGCAAGACAGAAATATAGGGAAGATTAGGGTGTAATTTTATTCTCTATGGCCTGCTTCAGGGAAAGAAAGGATAGGGTACAGGAGAAAGAGGGAGAGGGAGAGGGACAGGGACAAGGAGAGAGGGAGAGGGAGAGAAGGACAGGGAGAGGATGAGGGAGAGAGGGAGAGAGGGAGAAGGGGAGGGAGAGGGAGAGAGAGAGAGAGAGAGAGAGAGAGAGAGAGAGAGAGAGAGAGAGAAGCCACCTAACAAAACTGTCTTTGACTTCTTTCACTTTTATGGCTCTGAAGTTGTTCTGAAGTGACTTCAGGAACCCAGGACAAAAAGCCAAATGTTTAAACAAAAGATACACCTATTGTTTTAGGCAGTTAGGAAATAGCAAAGCTGTGGTAGTTATGAGACGGGAACCATGGATGAAAACCCAAATATTTATACATCCTTATATCACTAGGAGGGGAGATAAACTTGCAGAAAGGAGGAACGGGAGGGCAGCAGGTGGGAGGTGGCAGAGTTTGAAGCATTAGTTCCTCTCCTGGCTTTCTGAGCCCTGCATGTGAGGAATGGACTGACTTCCAAGGAGGACACGCTGGTGTCTGGGAGATGAAGCTTGCCTTCCACGGGGTGTGAGAAGCGTGGAGACATGAGAGGTGGACAAGAGCTCAGATTTTGGTCAAACTCCAGGGTTCAAGTTCTGGCCTCTCTGCACTCTTGGTATCCTGCTGCATTTTGGATGACAGTAATCAAACTTGGTGGGAAGCAGGCAGGCATTGTGTGGGGTGGGCAGGGCAGAGAGGAGACAGTTAGCTCTTATCTATGCTGTCTAGGCTCAGGAACTAGCTTGGAGTCTGCAGTGACTGTCCGTCAGACTTCCGTGCAAGCTGCCAGCTGGGCCCTCAGCTGCAGTCATTGTGGGGCTACTCACGTGGGGCCTTCTGTGTGTGCTAGCAGCCTGGCAGTGCAGCGACCCCTGGTAGTCACACTCCGCTTTCCAAGTTGGAGCTTCGAAAGCAAGTGCCTGGCTTGCAAAGCAGAGCCTGTAACTCCCTTTATGACTTGCCTCAGAGCCGGGCCCTGTCACTTCTGCTCCCTCCTGTTAGTTGGCCATGCAAGCCTACCACCCTCAAGAGGAAACTTTGATTCCCCCTTCTAGGACAGCATATCGGATAGAGGATACTGTCTCAGACATCTTGTGGAGTGTGGTCTGTCACATCTGATAATTTCTTTACTGTCTCTGAGAACTGGTTTCCTTCCAGAAAGGTAAAATGAAAACTTTTACTTCTCATCTGGGTTAATGCCTCAGAATCCTTTGGCCTAGCATCTAGCATCACCTGAAAACATAAGGGACCCTTAGACAGCAGACATATCTTCTACTGTTTCTCTGTTTACCTCACACAGTTGTCAGTGTATCAGTTAGCTGTTGCTATGTAATAACCGGCCCTAAATTTAATCATTTAAGACAAAACTCATTTCATAGGAAAAGTCTTAATGAATTGGATCCAAACAACACAACAATATCAAGAATCAACAAATGGGACTAATTAAAACTTCTAATTAAAACTTCTAATTAAAACGTCTAATTAAAACTTCTACACATCAAGGGAATTATTCTACACAGTAAAAAGATAACCTACAATACAGGAGAAAAATCTCTGTTAGCTACTCTTCTATAGAGGGTCAATATCTAGAATATCTATATCTGTAGATATATAGATATCCCAAAAGCTTAACACACACACACACAAAAACACACCAAGTAGCCCCAATCAATAAATGGGCAACTGAGTTGGATATAAAATTTCACAAGTATAAATGGTCTATAAATACATGGAAAAACATCTTTAGCTATTAAGGAAACACAACTCA
Source organism: Ctenomys sociabilis (assembly GCA_004027165.1). Taxonomy (NCBI): domain Eukaryota; kingdom Metazoa; phylum Chordata; class Mammalia; order Rodentia; family Ctenomyidae; genus Ctenomys; species Ctenomys sociabilis. The sequence continues at coordinate 1,963 of PVKA01037069.1, read as the reverse complement.
GCACTCCATTGGGATTCTCTCTTGCTCTAGTCTGAATGGCTGTTATCAAGAATACAAAAACAATGAGTGCTGGCGAGCGCACAGGTGAAAAGGCTAGTAGTGAGAATGAGCCAAGTGTGATTGCATACACTTTTAATTCCAGCACCTGGGAGGCAGAGGCAGGAGGACTGCTACGAGTTCCAGTCCAGCCTAGGCTACATAATGAGTTGAAGGCCAACCAGAACTACATAGCAAAACCTTGTCTCAAAAAAAAAAAAATAATAATTGAATTGTTGGTGAGAATGTAAACTAGAACAACCACTAAGGGAATCAGTTTTCAGATTCTCTCCCAAGCTAGAAATAGATATACCATTTGATCCAGTTATACCATTTCTTGCTATATTCTGTGGAGGATTCATGGCGTGAATATCCATATTTATAGCACTGCAATTCCTAAAGCTAGGCTGCGCACGTGGCCTAGAATAACGCCCACCACCCAATGAGTAAATGTGGAAAATGAGATGTGTAGACACAATGGCTTATTCTTCAACTAAAGAGAATGAAATCAGGGCATTGGCAGGAAAATGGATGGAAATGGAGCGCGTCATGCTAAGTGAGATAAATTAGTCTCAGAAACTTAAGAACTGCATGCCTTATCTCACATGGGCAATCTAAAAATTAAGAAAAGATGACAGGAAACGAGAAGGTAGACTTTTAGAGATACAGGACAGGACCCGTGGCAGGGGGAAGGGACAGGAGAAGGAGGCCTGGGGTGAAAGTTCACTCAGGGGCCCAGGACCATCATAGCCAGCAATGCAGCTGTCCTTGCAACAATATGGTGGTTGATAGCTGGGAGGTGGGAGAGAGGTTGGGAGGAGCTGGAGATTTAGCTGGCAGGAAGGAGGGGCAAGGGCCAGGCCCATGCAGCAGTTAATCTACACATGAAGGACACATGCCAGCAGAGCACCTTACTGCAACTTCCAGATTAAACAGCAGGGAAACATGTTTCTTTACAAATCAGAAAGCACCAATAGACCCGCTGTAGCTTGGCCCAACCGATAGCTCCCTCAGTCCGGTCACCTCTGACCAGGCTCGTTCCATCTGCTCTGCCCTCCTTGGCATGGGCTTCACTTTTAGGCTCTTTCCCAGCAGTTCCTCTGCAGGGAAAAGTAGAATCCTTCTCAGCCTAGCATTCCTCTTACAGTTCCTTGGCCACAGTGGTCCAGGGCACAGGGCCACAGTTGTTGGGTTATTCAGTCCCTAGAGCTGCTGTCATGAAGTGCACTGGAAAGTCAAAAGGAACAGAAATGCATCTCCTCACACCTCAGGAGGTTAGAAGCCCAAAGAGAAGGGTCTATAGGGCATGGTCCCAAAATTCTGGGGAGTCTCCTTTTTTACCTCTCCTTGTCTCCAGCTGTATGCAGGTGATCCTCAGCATTCTCTGGCTTGTGGATGCATTATTCCACTCTTCCATCACCAAAGGACATGCTCCTCTGTCTTTACACCATCTTCCCAGTGGACATGTCCATCTGTGACTGACTTCCCCCTTTGTATAGGAATGGCCATCCTGTTAGATTAAATCCCACCTTAGTGACCTCATTTCAACTTGATCATCTTTGTAAAGTCTTTGTTTCCAAACAAGATGACATTTCAAACTACTAGTACTTAGGATGTTGACATATCTTTTGTTCAGCACACAACCCTTGCTCAGAATACTAATAGGAAAGAAAGTAGAGAAGTGAGCCAGAGTGCTTCCCTGGGCTCTCGGACAGGTGGATGGATGGATGGATGCATAAAGGGATGAATAGATGGATGGATGGATGGATGGATGGATGGATGGATGGGTAGATGGGTGAATGGATGGGTGGACAGATGGATGGATAGGTAGATGGATGGGTAGATGCATGAATGAGCAAGTGAACGAATGTAGTACATAGGCCTCTCATGGAGCCCAGTGCTAATTCTGTGGTGAGGCCAGAGAGTA
>PVKA01037068.1:0-21282 GCA_004027165.1 Ctenomys sociabilis | reverse complement strand
TTTCAGGCCAGTCACTGACTTGAAGGGCTTGGGGGCAGGGATTCGGGTAGCGCATGTGGGAAGAAGCCAGTGGCTCTCCCTCAGACTCACCACACTCTAACTGATCTGGGAAGCCTGGTGAGTCGTGCAAATTCCCACTCAATTGGAGAGCTTGTGGGGGGGGGGGGATGCAGGAGGCCGCTGGAGTCAGCCGCTGTCTCAGGCCGTGGATCGCGATGTCGCGGGAGGTCTCTGGGGCTGGGCAGGTGAAGGCGGGATGGAGGAGGATGGCGGAGTTGGCCACGCTGTCACTGGCCGGTCTCTGGGGCTGGCGGGCACGGGTGGGATCGAGGAGGATGGTTTCTATGTGCATTCTGTGGTGGTAGAATAGTCCCCCAAATATGTACCAGCTTTCTGTGCCAGTGTTGTGTTGGATAGAACTCACTAGGTCCCTGTAGCTGCCAGGTGTTCACCTGCATTTGGTGATGGTGTGATAGCCCACCAGCAGCTTCATCAAAGCTTCCATGAAGGTGGTACACATAGGCTGACTCATTAGTACCCTGTAGCTGCTTGATGTCTGCCTGCCTTCTGTGATGGTTCAATAGCCCACCAGGAAGTCCACCACTCTTCTGCACCTGTCATCAATCTACTTTAAATTATTACTTCAAAACAATCTTACCAAAGTCTAAGTAAAAAGTACACTGGAAATTTCACATCTACGTATTTTCCCTAAGAAATGCAAGTCTATATCATATAAATACATAAGAATGGTCATAGCACCTTCCTTTTAAGGTCAACCCTGGAAATAGCACAAATAGCCATCAGCAAATGGATGTAGGGACAGTTAATGCTGCATCCACAGTGGTATGTAACATGTCAACTACTGACAAAAAGTAGCACATATGAAACACACCATGATTTTACTGCTTGAAGAAGTTCTACCAAAAATACTTATACTGAATGGTGAGTACAAAAAGTAAACTGTCCACCAGGGACACACACACACACACACACACACAAAAATATGGTCTGATTGGGATAGGAGAAAAGGAGAGGATGACTGGCCACACGAAAGGACAACAAGTGATGTGTGAATGCGTTCTGCTTCTCCACTGGGGTGATGATCTATACAATCTCACAAAGGCTGCAACTTGTCACCACATGCTGTATCTTTACACTGTGTCACAGCACTGAATATTGCATTTGTGATTGAGTTCAGTATCTACATATGAATTGCTATCCACGTGCAACTGTTGTTAAAACCTGAAAAGAACCTCCCTTACTGGCAATCCAAGAGTTATAATGTAAAACTTTTATGTCCATTGAGGGAAATGATTATGGAATATCACCATAGTCACCGTTGGAAGTGAAATGAAACTGAAGTTAACTCAGGAAAGAAATTGTCCTAAACTATGACAAGTCTCTAGGAGATGACCCTGAGCACTGCATCATGAGAAAGAATGGGCCCTTGAGATAGAAAAGCATACTTTTCCCTGTGCCTGCTGCATCTTAAGTGTCTACAAATTTGTTGTACTAAACCTTCAAATTCATCAGACTAAAATCACAGACAGCTTTCTATGTTTTCATTGCTGTTTCTGTGAAGCATACACATCTGTTCCACTATGAAGTAAAAGGAAGTTTAGGGTCACCAGACAGCACAATCTAGTGATGGCTGCCTCCCCAGGTTTCCAGGCAGCAGCCTCAGGGCCCTGTACAGGTCAAATACTTAGGAATGAGTGAGAGGATAAATTACAGGGTCTGCATGCTCCCTGGGAGTGTAATGGTAAGTGGAATAAATCAGACACACAAGTTGAAATATAGTATGGGCTTCTTTTATATGAGAAATCATTTTAAATGAAAAGATAGTAAAATGAATAAGAAGTAGTAGAAAGATAGATATTTTCAACAGACTGAGAACAAGAGATGGAGGAAGGAGAGAAGGAAGAGGAAGGGGAAGTATGCCTGCACCAGCTTACCATGAGCAATGTAAAAATCATGTTCTGAAAACCTAATAATAATAAAAATTTAATATGACATTTTTCTCCAATGTAATTTGAACAATTGTTATTAGAATCAAGATATTTAGCTCAAATCATTCTTTGTTACATACTATCCAGATATTCTTGAACAAGTTTCTCAGACCTTTCACTTTAAAATTTCTGTGATTTAGAATGTTTAGTGAATATAGTACTTTGTACTTCATAGATTGTAGTTGAATTAAAATAAGATAGAAGGAAAACTATGGTAGATATCAACTTTGTGTAAATATAAGTTGTTCTCAGTCTATTACTGAAAAGTCAGAAAAACTTGTTTCTCTGCAATATTGGTATCAAACATGGATACTATGGAAATATCTTAATCATTGTAGAGTTCCATTCAGTGTCTTTAGTAACCAGACTAGCCTATATTAATTAGCTTCTATGTAGCAGATTAGAAGTGTTTTATATTTAATATTCTCTGAGGTCAGAATCATATTTATTGCCATTTTTCAGTTACATAAACTGAGCCATAGACCAATAAAATGGCCTATCTTAGCCCCACAGCCAGTCACTCACAAACCTGCAACTAAGCCCAAACCTTCCCAGTCTTCCTAGACTCTTTCAACTGTGCCATAACTTTCTTCAAAGTATTCACTGCTTTGTCTCTTCATAGCAAGAATTTGATAGAACAAATATAGCTGATAGTTGAAACTGTAAAAGATGGGAAACTATTGTTTTCAGGAGTTGTTTGTTTGGGGTTTTTTTGTTTTGTTTTTGTCTTTTGTTACAGGTATCACTACACAGCTTAGGCTGGTTCAGGCTCACGTTGTAGCCTAAGCTGGCCATAACTCACAGTGATTCTCCTGTACCAGCCTCCCAAGTGCTGGGGCTATAAGTGTACATCACCAACCTTGCCAGAAACTTTTTTAAACTAAATTTTATGCTTTTATTTATGAAATGGACCCATTGTGAGTGAAAGTTCGGTAAGAAACTATCAACTATATCCTATCACTTCTTCAAATTGCTGATGTGATTATAAAAAAAAGAGATAGTAGCTGTTTGAATACTGCAGTCATGAAAGATGGGTGTCCATATGCTAAGGCAGTATAGTCCCAATTGAGTTGCCAATCAGGTTTGAGTCCAGGATTTAGTGCCTAGAGATTGCTGATCCTGTCTCTAATGCATAGAACAATCAATGCAAGACTGAATAATGTCAACATCAAGATCTATCTTGGATTGTGAAACTTTGTTTGTAATTTTAAAACAATGCGTTTTTGGCTTGAGAACAAAACACCACTCTTGAACTCCCTGAGGCTAAAGAACTTTTAGTGTCTTCGTGCTTCTGGTCTGACATCACACTATTAGATTTTACGGGTCTAGATTACAATTTATTAAAAATGAAGAAGTTATTTGATCTGTGACCATTACAGAGATACAAGTCCTGTTGCTTGTATTTTTCCCCCTCTTCATTTAAGCAAAGAGCAAAAGCAGTGGTATGCAGAAATAGGATTCAAAACAAATAAAGTAGGATTCCTATGTCAAAGCAAGGAGACCTCTCAGAAAGAATCAAGCCTGGTGCAGTTCTGAGGCGTCGAGCAGAGAAAAAAGAATTGAAGACAACATTCTTCATCTCCACACTATGTCTCGCCCTGTACCCAGAAGACCAGAATACCATAAAATAGTAAGATCTTTTATAAACCAGAGTTCTTCTGATTCACAGAAAATGTTTTCTTGAGCTGTTTTAATTAATTTTGAAAATTGATGCTACCCAGTAGAATTCTCAGTGGAGCAATAGAAGGGTAAACAGTGGAATGGACCATAAATACCACCACTGGGAATGGTTATAATTACCTCTCATATATCATTAAAAAAAGTCTGTTGTTAGTGCAGATTTTAGAGTATTCTTTTGTAATTAACTATATGAAAATATCAAATGTTTTATTTGTCTCTGATAGAAAATATGAAAACATTAAGCAATAAATATTTTAATTTACTTTATATTTCATACTGCATAAAATAGGAAATGAAGTGTATCATATATACAGAGAAAGATAGACCAATTGTTTTTGTGTAAAATTGAAGAAGAAAATATCATCAGAGAAACTAAATACTAATCATTACCTTTAAAAGAATATTTCTTAGTTTTAAAAATAAATATTTTTATTTGATCTGGGCTGTTTTCCTTTCTATAAATTCCAAATTCAAAATTAGTTTTGATAAATCATCTTCAGTTCTCACACATAGTTTTAGCCATTCTGTTGTCAAAGATGTGAAAACTTAGTTAATTTCAAACCTATATCAGGGGAATGATTTGATGTAGTTAAGTCATTTTAGCCTTGGGTGTTTAGTGTTGTGCGATGCTCCAGCACCTCGAGATCAGAAATTCCTGAAGGTGGACCCCTGAGATTCCAGGATCTTTGTGCCCTCATGCTAATAATAATAATAATGTATATCCATAGTTCACATTGTACAGAAATACAGATACATGTATATCAGGTTATATTTTATCCTCTGGAAGTAATTACCAGTGTTTATTTTTATATATAAATTATTTAAAAACTATAGAGAAATAATTGTGTTGAAATTTATTGGGGTTCTTGGTATGGATCTGAGACATAGTTCAAGTTCTGTTCTTGGTCTTGAAGCAGGAAAAAAACACATGAGCTTTTATAGGTTTTTAAATTCAATTCTATGTAAAATATTCTCTAAATATACTGGTACTTTGACCAGGGAGGAATGCCATTAGTTTAGTATATTCTTGATTATAAACTCAGGCCATGGCAAGTAGGCAAATATAATTTTTTCCTCCTTGTATTTCTTTTTCAAATGGTTTTGGTATACTGCCAGCAGTAAGAAATACCTTACTAGATGTGAGGTTTGACCTGGCTGCAACATCTGTCACTCCATCGATTGCCAAAGTTGATTCAGCTGATCTGGCTGGCTAGGCAGGTGTCCCTTTCTTCCCTCAATGACTCATGTGCATCCCTTGTGAAGCTATGTGCTCAGTTGAAGAGGACGACCACCTCTGATAGAGGAGGACTATTCCTCAGTCAAGGGTATATGAGTAGCTGCACTCCAATGCTAGAACTTCCAAACAAGCTCTCAAGAAACACCTTGCTTTCCATATTCTCTTTCCTTCATTATCTCTCCCTCATGCACCTTTACTCATTTTAATGCTCTAGCATTAGAACATACCAGTTGTTTTCTCTTGTGGCTTCTTACATGTTAAGTAGATATTTCATTTATTTAATTATGTTTAATTTATTGAATTTATAATTTCTTGTGATTTTTTACATAAAAATCCAACTTTATCAAACATGGACTTTCAAATGAATTATTTTTATTTTATGGTTGTTATTTTTAAAGCTATCTGATCCATGGTAGAACTTACTATCTGGTATTACATGAAGATGCTTGTCTATTACTTCAATTCTATGTTCATAAACAAATATATTTAAATCTAGATAGAAAAAGTTGTGACTGGATTAGTGCATGGTAGTCCCTGCCATTTGCACTGCACAAGCTGGCAATAGGCAACCATCTACTCTACAGCAAATTTGAAGCACAAGCACAAATTTGAATTTTATACAAAAATTCATTTTTACTCTTATTCTTACAATAGTGGGAGTTGATATTTGTAATTTACAGGCAAGCACATACTTCTGTTTTCTACCGCCTAGATGAACAAAAATATACACAGTGTATTGTTTTCCTTAGGTAAGATTTGCTTTCTATATTTCAATGAAAATACCATGTAACCCTTACATAAACAAAATGGCTTCTTGAAATGTGTTCCCATGTAGGAGTTAAAACCAATTCTGGAAGTATCTTTGAGCTTCCTTAAATAACTTTAATTTTAGCATAATGATGGCCTTAGATTGTCTGACCTCATTAGCTGTCAAATAAGATCAAGTTACATCTGTATAAGGTCTCATAAAACATATAGTTGAGTGGGGGTAAACAAAAAGTCAACATGTGCTCTAATGGCTGTGTGGCTGTGCAAGAGAACAGATAGGCACCTAGGCAGAATCACCTTCATCACAGCATTGGTGGTGGACATACAGATGGGGATGGCAAAAGTTTAGAACACAGTTTTTCAAAGACTAAATCTAAAACCCAGAGTAAACATTGATGCTCAGAGTTAGCACAATTTTTTTTTTTTTTTTTTTTTTTTTTTTGTCTTTTTGAGACAGGGTCTCACTGTGCAGTTCAGGCTGGCCTTAAGTTCACTTTGTAGCTCAGGCTGGTCTTGAACTCACAACAATCCTCCTGCCTCAGCCTCCCGAGTGCTGGGATTACAGGCATGCACCATCACGCCTGGCTGAGTTAGCATAATTTGGAGCTATTCAGGAATTGCAGAGAAATGCATTTTCACAGAAATGAAGATGTTATTTTTGTATACTATATCACTTAGGCAACTGTTTCATTTGCTGTAATCAGTTTTTCAAAGTGAGATGGAAAAAGCAACTGAGTCATAGAAAATGTAATTTTGAACTATTCCAAATAAGCTGGAGGAGGAAGGGGGAAAAAAATGACCAGGATACTAATGAAACCATCTTTGGAGGAAGTACTTAATATGCATCTTATTTAAATAAATCCTCCAGAAAGAAATGGAGAATTCACTGCCTTTAATTTGAAGGCTTCGTAGCTTTCTGTCAAATTTCTATGCAGCTCACCAACATTCCCTTATAGGAAATACCAGTATTTCTGAATCATGGTTTTCAAAAGGACTTCAGAGTCTTAAAATTCTGAGTGTCCTTTGGCTTGCTTTTCTTTTGATTCCACCCAACCTTTCTTAATGGTTCGCTTCATATCATCATCTCTATCTTCATAAATCTTCTTTAAAACATTCATTAATCCCTCACTAGGATCTGTCTCGGCATCATAGGATGGCTTTTTCTTTGCTCTCTTTCTCAACCTGAGTGAAGTATTCCCACCAAGTGTTCTCTGCTTTCTTTCTACACAAGATAAGAACTGTATCAATCTTGACTTTTTTTTGAACTGCCTTCCACTGACATGGGTTTCAAGAGGTTTTTCACAAGCACAGAGTAACTCTTCCCATTTAGATTCTTTACCAAAAAATCAAATGACCTCTCTGTGCAATGCATCTGCACATTCTCAGCAGGAAGTCAATGAACTCCAGTTAAGGTAATGTAGATTTTTCACAAACTTATCTGACTGATCCCATCCATAATTACTGATCTTCACTGTATATCCTGTTGTGATGGAGCAACCATAGCAGCTGTTTTTTTCCTTGTCAAGAAGTTCTGGTTTCTTTTGTGACTTTTGTTGCATCTTAATCTTTATTTCTGTTTCAATCTTGGATTTTTCAGATGTCAGAGTATCACATACTCTCTTCCTACTAGTCTTTTCTAGCAATGCCTTTACCTCTTCTAGATCATTCTGTAACTCCTCCAAAGCCAAAGCCATGATCAGGGGGCTTGGACTTAAGGCCAGAGCCACAGGTGAGCATGCAATGACAGGAACTGCTGTACTCCCCACAGGCATGGACTTCAGCAATGCTAGCCACGGGCCAGCCACTATGTGAGTACCCGACCTAAGCTAGGCCACGGCTGGCCCTCTGCACGTGGTGACTGTTTTCTTGTGATTGATAAGTAAGTTCCTGAAATGTTTTTACAATGGATTTTATTTTTAAATTTTACTTTGAAGAGTAAAAACAAAAGTGAAAACAAGTAGCAGAAACAAAGACAGAAATGGTAGCGTTCAACAGCATGTTACAGATTTTTCAAAACATGAATAACTAATTAAGACTATTTTTATCATCACCTCTGTTGCTCAGATTAACAGATATAGTTATGCAAGATTGGGCAAATAATTGAATATTACTGCTTGCTTTCAAGAAACCTTATTTTTTCTTGTCTTTTTTAAAAATTCTTTTAAAATTTATTTTACCAACAGCATAGTAATAATTAATAAGACACTAGAAATGGTATATATTTAGAAGACCAAGATGAGAGAGATTCAAGTATGGTTTTTATATTACACATTGTTGTCCTCAATGTAGTTGCTTAGACTGCAGATACCAGCATATAGTTATTCAAGCTGAAAATTCTACACATTAACTAGTACCTGAAATTTTTAATCCTATTGGATTAAAACTGGACACAGTGAACCTCTCAGTATTATGTTTAAAAATACATTTGTTCATATCACTTCTCACATCTTACTTTCTAGTAAAAATATCATATTCATTATTTTCCTGTATCGTCTAGGTAAAAGTATGTCTTCTAAGTCGGAATTTGTTTGACTTCTCCTGAAATACAAGATTATGTGCAGAGTCAGATAATTTTCTGTGTTTACCCTTCTGTTATCTCCCTCTCCTACCACCTTTGCGCCAGCATTCTTCTTGTCACACTATAGTGAAATCTGTAGCTCAGAGGAGGCTGCAGCCCTAGAGGTCACACCGGCTGCAGCATGTGCTGGCCACTTGGGCAAGTGTCCCAGGTTTCCTGAGACTTCCTTTCCCCTCAACAGGACTAGCAGCATTGGGATGAATTATCTATAAGACCTCTCTCCCTTTCTTAGTTCTATCAGAAGCAAAATAAAGTCTTTTACAAATGAACTTTATTCTATTTCACACATTTTCAACAAATCTATACTAAACAGAATTCAAATAGACTCTAGTTATTTCATGTAATTTGTAAATCACCCTAAAATTGAGCATATTTTCAATAGCTATTTTACTTTCTTTATATGCTTTTCTTTGTGTGCTTTCTTTAGCACATTTTCTCCTTTTCTCAAGTAAAAGGGAAAAACATCCTATGTACTCTCCATGGTAGCAGTGGGGTTCACCTCAAGTATCTCCTTGATACATGTGGTGTCCTCAGGTATGGTACAGATGCACAAGGAGTTTCACCCAGCCACTCTTTTCCAGATGAAAAACCACAAAGATAGGGCCATCCCAGAATAAGAGAAATCTCTATTAGAAATTAGCAATTTTTAAAAACATTCCCCCATGAAAATATATTGCAAATTATGACACAGGAAAATGCATATAAAGATGCTCTGATGTGAAGAAATTTATTTCACAGGTTTTCCTCTCAACCCCAGCAATGTATCCAAATATAAGTCAGATTTGTTCTCAAAAGTGAAAATTGTTGCAAAAATAGGAGGATGGGAAGCAATGAACAGCTGATCTCTGGGACTGATTTCAACCTGAAGATTTTGTTAAAAACAAAACAAACACTGGGCTGGGGAGATGGCTTAGTAGAATAAGTGCTTGCCTGGCAAGCACAAGGCCTTGAATTCAATCCCCAGTTCCACAAAAAACAAAACAAAACAAAAAAACGAGCATATTATTATAAATTTACCGATCACATAAAACTTTTCCTTTTTCTCCAGAACAAAGACCTATTGATCCTCACGTATGGAGCTCTGGTTGCCCAACTATGTAAGGATTATGAAAAAGATGAAGATGTGAACAAATACTTAGATAAAATGTGAGTAAAAGTCTCTTCTCTTCATGGAATATCCACAGTTTCCTGACCCCTTCTCCTTTTCCCTGCTCTAATGACTTGCTCCCAGTTCACACAGCTTTTCTGAAGATTTAGTAAACTCCATCTGAATGTCTCCTATAGCATCTGACATTGGAGCCAATAGCATAAAATGATAGAAAGGAACTATTTTCTATCAACATCAAAGCAGAGTGTTTTCTTATGTAAATTAGAAATTATTTTTTTCATACTACTAAGCAAAAGATATGATGAAACTGAGATTATTCATTTAGTAATATGAGAGAACATCAAAATTGATTCTTTTCAGTAGTTTGTTTTGCTAATATAATTCCTTTCAAATAAATATTTATTTCTGTATATTATTAATGAAAAGAATATTCAAAAAACTAATAGTGCCGGGCGTGGTGGCGCATGCCTGTAATCCCAGCACTCGGGAGGCTGAGGCAGGAGGATTGTTGTCAGTTCGAGACCAGCCTGAGCTACAAAGTGAGCTCAAGGCCAGCCTGAACTGCACAATGAGACCCTGTCTCAAAAAAGACAGAAAAAAAAAAAAAAAAAAAAAAAAAAAAAAAAAAAAAAAAAAAAAAAAAAAAAAAAAAAAAAAAAACTAATAGTGGTTGCACACAAAGCAGACAAGATGATGGTAAAGTATAGGTTGAAGGAAGATGGTCTCTTTTGTAGATCATGTTTCTTTGCTTAAAGGTTTTTTACTATTAAATTGACTTTAAATATATTAAATAAAAAGTTCATTTGTTCCTTTTTATATTAATTTTATTGAAAAAGAAATAGAAATGAGATTCAAAACAGGTCAGTAGTACAGTTATAATAATTAATACATTGCATATTATTGTCTTCATAGTAGTTATTTATAGTACAAGATGCAGATATGATATCTTGTCTAAACACTATTAGTACAAATCTTTAGTACAAATCACTGAACTAAGAGAAAGTAGCTGTATATCAAACCTAATTTTTTTTTTTTTTTTTTTTTGTCTTTTTGAGACAGGGTCTCACTATGCAGTTCAGGCTGACCTTAAACTCACTTTGTAGCTCAGGCTGGTCTCGAACTCACAACAATCCTCCTGCCTCAGCCTCCCAAGTGCTGGGATTACAGGCATGCGCCACCACGCCCGGCTCAAACCTAATTTGTACATACAGATTTTTTAAAACTACAAAATGGTCCTTCATTTATATTCTCCATTTTTGTTTAGTTTGGTCAGAGATGGGTATTCCAATAAAGCTCATTTTTCTTGTTTTTTTAAGTGGGGATTCAACCTATTAAATTCTATCTTTTAATTTTCCTCAAAATAATTATATGATCATGAGATCATTTCCAAATCCTAAAATAGTCCGTCAACATTTTTTACCCTCCTAATGACAGACTCTGAAAAGGCTAATACTATAGTAATGACTGGGAAAAAATGCACAATTTAGGAGATTTAGGGGAAATTTATTCTAGCATTTTAGAACTTTTTAGAATATTCATTGTATTTTCCGCTGAACTAAAGGAACCAAAAACAAAGAAAGTTTCAAACATCTTTTCTAACTTGTTTTTCTCTCTTACATGTTTATTCACACTTTCTTTTCTTTTTTTTTTTTTTTTTTCTTAATGTATTTAGGACAAGGTCTGCAGAGTCTTACTACACAGATTAGACTCGTGATTCTCCTTTTTTAAGCCTCCCAAGCACTGGGATTACAGGCGTGCACCACCAAGCCCAGTCTCAGTTGCCATCTCATTGCACCCCGGGGGCAGGTCTGCCATGGCATGCTGGGGATTGAACCCTGCATCTGCCTAAACAGGCAGTTTGATCCACGGAGCTATCTGGCCAGTCCAGTTCACCCTTCTTTTTTCAGAAAATATGTTAGTTTTAGTATACACCATTCTTTCATTTTTCATTTTAGTTTATTGTAGTTTTTGTTTTCTTGGCGGGTCAAGAGCATTCACAAAGATACAAAATGTCAACTATTCACCCACTGGCTTTTTTAAAAATTCATTTTAATGAGAAAAAAAGATAACATAGCAATGAAACTACTTAAAAACAGGTTAGTAGGACAGTTACAATGATCAATACATTGCATATTGTTGTCTTCATAGTAGTTATTCAGAGGACAAGATGCAGACATGATGTCTAAACAATATTAGTACAAACCTTCATTCTCAATGAACTAAATAAATTAGCTGTATATCTATCCTAACTATCTTGTACATACATATATTTGTTTTCACAACAAAATGGTCCTTTATTTATATCACCCTTTTTTGTTTTGTATTGTCAGAGATGGGTGTTCCATTGCTGTTAGAGAAGCTGTATTTGGAGAAGTCTTTAAAGGACTTTTTCATACTTGATGCCAGTCTAAAGATTGTAGACACTTGAATTCAGCAAAATAACCCAATAAAGTCCAATAGTCCATAATAATGAGTTATCAGCGCATATGGCAATTGTTAGAAGTTGTTGACTTGAGCCTTTTATAGCTCAGCATATTAATATAGCTTTAGTTTTTATACCTGGTGGTTATACTTTTCTGCTGGTTGATTAAGACCAAGTTAAAGCAAGACCTATACAACTGAAAATATAACTTTTGCTATCTGACAATGTCAGTCATATCTCCTCAGGATTTACCCTGTAACCATATATAGCACTTGAACTGTGTAGCAAGACCCTATATCAAATAAATAAATAAATAATAAAAGAAAAATCTTTCACCATGAGATTCTTGGATAGAATTATAAACCATTTTTCTTGAAACTTAAGTGAGATAAAATATTATTTCTATCCACTCAGAAATATGAACAAATGTCACTATGGATTTAGTGAATTAATTAGCACTCTAACATCAAACCCCTCTCCCATCAGTGTCTAAGTCACCACTATAAATCCTGCCCATTTTTAGATTCACTATTAAAAATTGTAGTCCCTCAACTGATTGCTAAGTGTTTTCTGAGACAGAGATATAAACATTTCTTTGTGTCTCTCCCAGGATTTCATTTCCAAAGGGTCTTATTTAAGGAGACTACTCAGTAATCATGACCACATTCTCACAGTTGTGTTCTCACAACCATAAAATGCTTTCAAAATAGTATGTCAGATTCTTGTAGGCCTACTTGCTTGCAGTGAAATTAATAGCTGAGATAAATGCTTTCCCTCAGTTCTGTCACTTCATTCTCTTGGGAATGAAAAATTAGATTTTTGGCCTTGGTTTCCCCCCAACACACACGCAGTGCATATTAGAGATCTAATATCTTCACTGTCAACCCCACGTATTTCTGCTTATTCCTGATATACAGCCTACCTAGAAATACTAGTGTCCCTTTGTGAGAAGATGTGGGTATTCAGATACCATACCTACCCATAGCAGAAAGTTAGACTCCTTCTGTTTCTGTCAGTAGCTAATGTTGATAAATATTAAGCTACAGGTGCCCACCTTCTTAAAAGTTTACTTGATACTCTCATCTTGGGCCATTTTCCACCAGACTCCATTCAGATCCCTGTGCTTATGGAGGACTGGTTTTCTGGATGTGTTGATCTCTCAGTCAGAGCATAGTGGGACAAAGATGCCAAAGGCCACTGACCTGGCATGTACAGACCACTCTACCCTTTATCCACAGGGGATATGGCATTGGAACACGGCTGGTGGAAGACTTTTTGGCTCGGTCCAGTGTGAGAAGATGCCACAGTTATTCAGAAATTACACATATAATTGCTGAGGTAAATGCATTTTTAGCTGCGTCCTTATGCTTTTTCTGAATTTTCCTGAATTTGGTGTTTGCCTGCTTCAATTAGAGATATTCTGTCTGTATAAGTTGCTAGGTGCTGAGACAGGGCTTTCTGATATAAAAGCATTTTATTTCAGCACATGTTTTGAAAGTGGAATGCTTCCAGGCCTGTGCACACGTATTGATTTTCCTTACTGTATGGTGTATTTGGTGTGTCTGTGTCACAGTAGAAAAGTGTTTCAGGAAGGTAAACAGGAGAATATAACAGGAACCATGTCACATCCATTTCTCATGTAATCATTTTGTTATTCACAAGTCTTCTGGCACCATCAGGGAATATTGTTATAGTCATTTCAAGAAAAGAAAAATAGTTTCTTGAATGTACATGAGCTTTGGGATCTTTCACAGCACTGATATGAGACACCTTGGAATAGCTCAACTTAATTAGATGTAACATAGTGAAATGCATCCTTAGCCAGCATTCCTTTATTCTTCAGACCTATGATGATTAACTTAATGCTTTTAATATATGAGACACCCACAAGGTGTGCATGGCTATGAGATATTTAGTAGGTTCCTGAATACTTTGCTTAGGTACATACAGTTGGACAATTGTTCTGTTGATCTTTAATATTTCTATTAATATTTATGGCTAAATTCACTTCACAAGCATGGCTCTAATGCTTCTCATAGTGCTTTGTGATTCTAAATGCAGTTATTTATATTTTGTCTTTCATCCTTACATTAGCACTATGAAGTATGCATTGTTTCTTTGCAGATAAGAAAATTGAATCCCAAAAAGAATATAATGCAAATAAATAATAGCTTATATGACAAATTATAATTCATAATCGTAATCCAAAGGAAAGATATTTTTGCACTTACCAGTGTTCTTATTGGCAATATTTCATCTTTAGAGAAACATAGGGCTAGAATTGAAATCCAGGTCTCTTTCAGCCTTAGGATAGTAATACTTATTATTACCATTAAATAGATTTTTTAAATTAGAAAATATTTTTAATATTTATTAGCATAATTCTTTCTGTACATATGATTACATTCGTCATAGGAAGTTGGTACAAGTACATAGCACATCTCATGTGATTTTATTTCACTTTCCCTTCTTCCTCCCCCTGTATCTGTAGATCCTAATTTTCATATCATTTACATTTTCTTTAAATTATTTATACTTTGGGTTTTCTTACATAAGAAAAATCATCCAATATCAACCTTGCATGTCTGATTAATTTCACTTAACTTTATAGTCTCAAGGTGCATCGATTTTTCTACAAATAGCTCCAATTTTTCATTCTTAATAATTGAGTAGTACTTCAGTGTGTATATATATATATACAAGATTTTCTTTATCCACATATCTGGTGATGAATATATAGGTAGCATCTAAATTGTAGCCATTATAAGTTATGCTGCTTTCAAAATGAGTGTGCATGTGTTGCTGAAATATGAAGTATTTAATTCTTTCAGAAAGAGACCTATGGGAAATTGCTGAATCAAATAGAATTTCTAATTTTAGTTTTTTGAGGAATCTCCATACTGATTTCCATAGTGGGATACTAGGTTACTTTGTTACCAACAATGTGTGTTTCTTTTCTCTGCAGCCACACTAACATTTACTATAATTTGAGTTCTTGATGACAATCATTCTTTTTGGAATAAGATAGAATTTCACTGTTATTTTAAAGTGCATTCTTCTTATGTTGAACATTTTCATCATGTGTCTATTATCATTTGCACATTGTCTGCTTTAAGGTTTATTCATTTCAGTTGTGCTTTCTGTTTGGATGTTATATTTGGAGAAGTCTAGTTTTTTTGAGATCTTTATATATTGTATGCATTCACACTCTGGCTGAGAAGTAGCTGACAAACTTCTTCCTATCTTGTAGTTTATCTTTTGTTTTATTGTTTGTTTCCTTTGCTGTACAAAAGTTTTTAATCCAATTTCTTGATCCTTCATGTCACTGCTTGTGCAGTTAGAGTTCTGTTAATAAAATCCTAAGCTGTTCATGTATTTTCTCAAGTATTAAGTGTTTTATTTTCCAGGAGATTGCTTCTGTTTTAATGTCAAGGCCTTTGGTGCATTTTGATTTTACTTTAGTACATAGTAAGAGGTGGAAATTTACAATTCAGCCTCCTGCCTCTGCATAATCACTTTTCAGTCCTATTTACCAACTGGCTACTTTTCCTCTAGCAAATGTTGGAGCCTTTGTCAAATGTCACATGCCTGTATGTGCCTGGCATTGTTTCTTAAGCATATTTTGAGTGTCTTTTCCACATATATGGGCATATATGGGCAGAACATAAGACCCTGAAGCAATGGCATGAAAAGTAAAACAACTTTTCACCAAACCCATTCTATGGCCAGCTCTACAGGATTACTCTCTACTCACATAAATGTAAATGGCTGTGCTTATTGTTTTCTACTTGGTAGCTCCCTTGGGCTGTGTGTGTGTGTGTGTGTCTGTGTGTGTGTGTGTGTGTGTGCGTGCGCGCATGCATGCGCGCATGTGCACATGTTCATTACTGGAGCTTGAACTCAAAGCTTCATCCTCAGACCTAAGTCACCTCAGACTACACTTGAACTTGTTGACCCTCTTGCCTCAGTTACCTGTGTTCTGGGGTTCAGCACAGCTGGATTCACTTGTCCTTTTGCAATGGCAGTCAGATTGATTAGGCATGACTATCCCTTCAAGTTTGTCCCACCCATCCCATTGTCTGCATAGAGCTATGTAATAATAAATATGTCTTTAAACACTAAGCCTGCAGATAGTTTTCAGTTCATTGTCTGAAAATCACACTATGAAAAATGAAACCCGACTCAGATAATAAAACTTGCTATTTAGTCTTTGGTATCTGAAAAAACAAAAATTTGAAAAGTTAATTGGGAGCTTCTTTCTAAAGATATATTATATTTTCATGTATTCCTCTGAATCTGTTTATATATGTGTGATAGAAATATTTTTCAACTACAGTTAAATTCAGCTATGTTTAAAAATAGATACTTAAACCATGTTTAAGCAGAGCCCTGAATGGTCTCATTACTGAGCATTTGTAAGAACTTTTGACCTATTTTGGAAAATTAGAGCTCATATCTTTGGACCAGAGTTGTTGACCTAACTGGGCTTCGGCTAGAGCTGTATGATGATGCCTGCAGACTCTCTGATTCCCTCACTGTTCTTTTTTTTTTTTGTCTTTTTTTGAGACAGAGTCTCATTATGCAGTTCAGGCTGGCCTTAAGCTCACTTTGTAGCTCAGGCTGGTCTTGAACTCACAACAATCCTCCTACCTCAGCCTCGCAAGTGCTGGGATTACAGGCATGTGCCACGACGCCCGGCTTCACTGTTCTTCTTGTCTCTCAGTGCAGACTCCAATTATTGAAAGACTTCTGTGAATCCAGAAAAGATTATTTGACAAATTTCTTTTATTTATTTTCTTTTTTTTTGTTTCTCTTTATTTTATTTTATTTTGTTGAACTACAAATGTCAATCAAACAGTTTCAAGACACCTTAGCAATACAGATTCGATAAATTAATACATTGCAAACCGTTTTCATAATGTTTTGGTATTCTACAAGGTACATACATGATATTATATTTACAGATATTATTTTAGCAGATATCTCTTATCAGGGAATTAAGAGAGAGCTTGAGACAAAGTTTTCTCTTATCTTATTTTTTTATACTTGAATTATATCAAAAATTCAATAATTATTTTCCTAGTGGATGACTGTAGTACTAGAAGCCGACATAATATCCTGTCCAACCACCATTAGTGCAGATCTTGCCTCTCATAGAATTATGTAGTAGCACAGCATTATCTATCCCAACTGTACTGTCTATACACACACATCATGATTTTTTCTTTCTACACCCCTTCCTTTGTCTACATCTGTCAAAGGTGGGCACTCCATTGTCATGCAACTAAATTAGGTGCTTGAACTCGACACCACAATCCAACACAGTCCAGCATTCTACAACAAAAGTGAGTTATTCAAAGACATTGTCGATCATAGTCATTTACAGCTCAGCTTAATATTATGGCCCCACGATGTATACTTCATTTTTATACTTTTCTGCTGGATGGTTAAGACCTAGATAGAGCAAGACTTATATACCAACAAATGAACTTTATATTTCCTATGTGGTCAGTGAAGTCCTCTCAGGGTTCATTGTGTAGTCCTGTACATTATTCTGTAGTTCCTTTGTCTGTATCATCCATGTGGATGAGTCATGGCCAATGCTTGACCAATTTGCTCTCCGTGAGAGCTTGAGACAAAGTTTTCTCTCAATGTGACTCTCCCCAGGCACACTATAGAACTTCAATCTCTTTCCTCTGTGGCTCCATAATCTCCTTGTTCAGAAAATTTGGAGCTCACCTGAGTTGCATGATGTTGCAGTACAGGTTCTCCTATGTCCTGAGTCTTTGCTGACCTTGAAACACTAGGGCCAAAATGTTGGCGGGCCTTGTGGCTCTTCTATTTCTCCAACTCTGACTTGGGATCTTGGGTTGTTAACCATCCAGAAGAAAAGCTGATTAGTATCCTTCAGCATATGCCATTCACTTTGCCTTATCTGACTCAATTGATTTTATTTGTTGTACATTTCCTTTTGTATTTCTGCTTTTCACTTGTTATACTAGGGAGACTATACAATATTTACACATGTATGTCTGGTTTATTTCACTGATGAGTATATGTTCAAGTGGCATCCACTTCAATATAAATGCTTCGAACTTACCATTCTTAATAGCTGAGTAATACTCCATTATACAGAAATACCACATCTTTTTCTACCATTCCTCATGTGATGGACATCTTGGTTGTTTCGAAGATTTTGCTATCACACATTGTGCTGCTATAAACATAGATACACATATATCACTATGATACAATGTTTTCAGTTCCTTTGGGAAAATTCCCATTAGGGGGATAGCCGGCTTGAATGGGATTTCCAGTCTTACTCTTTTGAGGAGTCTCCACACTGACCTCCACAATGGTTGTACCAGTCTAAATTCCCACCAGCAGTAGAGAAGTGTTCCCTTTTCCCTACAGCCTCTCCAACATTTGTGGTTGGTTGATTTCCTTATGACAGCCATTCTTTCTGGAGTGAGATCATATCTCAGTGTTGTTTTTATTTACATTTCACGAATGGCTAGCGATGTGGAGCATTTTTTCATATATTTCTTCACTTCTTTAATTTTGTCCGCTGAGAAGTGTGTATTCATCTCAGATGCCCATTTCTGAATTGGATCCTTAAATTTGAGGGCCCTATTATATCTTAGTTCTTTATATATTCTAGACAGTAGTCCTCTGTCTGCTTATTAGTTAGGATTTTTTCAAAGTTTGTGCGTTGTCTTTTCACTCTGTTGACAATTTCTTTTGACATGCAGAAGCTCCTTAAGAAGAGTTGATCCCAGTTGTTGATTCTTTCAAGAGCTTCCCATGAGAATCATGAACTGTTTACCTACCCCTATGTCTTCAAGAGTTCCTCCTACTTTCTCTTCCAGGAGTTTGAGTGTTTTTGTTTTAATGTTTAGATCTTTAATCCATTTTGACTTTAACTTAGTGCATGGTAATAGAGCTGGGTCAATTTTTAGTTTTCGGCATGTAGAAAGCCAGGTTTTCCAGCACCATTTCTTAAAAAGGCTATCTTTCTTCCAGTGAGCTTGTGTAGTCTCTTTGTTGAAGATAAGATGGCTGAGTGTTTTCGTAGATGCCTCTGCGTCGTCTAATCTATTCCACTGATCCTCAGGTCTGTTTTGTTGCCAATAGCATGTTGATTTTATCACAGTGGCTATGTAGTATAATTTCAAATCAGGAATTGTGATGCCTCCTGCCTTGTCTTTATTGGCCAAGATTGCCTTTGCTATTCTCGGTCATTTGTGGTTCCAAATAAATTTTAGGATTGATTTCTCTATATCTGGGAGGTATGTGGGTGGCAGTTTGATAGGGATTGCATTAAATCTGTACAGCAATTTTGGGAGTATAGCCATCTTCACGATGTTGGTTCTTCCTATCCAGGAGCATGGAATATCTTTCCATTTTCTGAAATCCTCTATAATCTCTTTTCTTAGGGTGTTGTAATTTTCTGTGAAAAGATTTTTGACTTCCTTGGTTAAGTGAATCCCAAGGTATTTCATTTTCTGCTGTGCTATTGTAAAAGGTATTGTTTCTATTATTTCCCTTTCAGTGTGTTTGTTATCTGTGTAGAGGAATGCTATTGAATTTTGAGTATTGATTTTGTATCCTGCTATGCTACTGAATTTCCCTGTCAGTTCTAGTAGTTTCTTGGTGGAATTTTTTGGGTCTTCCAAGTAAAGTATCATGTCGTCTGCAAATAGTGATAATTTAACTTCTTCTTTACCTATTCTTATTCCCTTTATTACTCCCTCTTTTCTAATGGCTGCTGCTAAGGATTCCAAGACTATATTGAATAGGAGGGGCAATAGAGGACATCCTTGTCTTGTACCTGATTTAAGAGTAAAAGATTTCAGTTTTTCCCCATTTAGGATTATATGAGCTTTTGGGTTGTCATAAATGGCTTTTATCAAGTTAAGATAGAGTCCATCTATTCCAATTTTCTGTAGGACCTTGAACATGAATGAGTGTTGGACTTTGTCAAAGGCTTTCTCTGCGTCA
Organism: Ctenomys sociabilis; assembly: GCA_004027165.1. Lineage (NCBI taxonomy): Eukaryota > Metazoa > Chordata > Mammalia > Rodentia > Ctenomyidae > Ctenomys > Ctenomys sociabilis. The sequence continues at coordinate 1,479 of PVKA01037068.1, read as the reverse complement.
ATTGAGATGATCATATGGTTTTTAGATTTCAGTCTATTAATATAGTGTATTACATTTATAAATTTTCGAATATTGAACCATCCTTGCATCCCTGGGATGAATCATTCCTGATCATGGTGTATGATCTGCTTGATGATTTGCTGTATTCTATTTGCCAGGATTTTGTTGAGTATTTTTGCATCTATGTTCATGAGGGAGATTGGCCTATAGTTCTCCTTTTTGATTGTGTCTTTCCTTGGTTTTGGAATCAGCATTATACTTGCCTCCAGAAATGATTTTGGGAGGACTTTTTCCTTTTCAACTTCATGGAAGAGTGTGTGGAGTGTGGGTATTATATCTTCTATAAATTTCTTGTGGAATTCAGCTATGAATCCATCAGGACCTGGACTTTTCTTTATCGGTAGGCTCTTTATTACGTTTCGTATCTCGTTGGCTGTTATCGGCTTATTGATAGTTGTTATATCTTCTTGATTCAGTTTTGGTAATTTATACCTTTCGAGGAATCTGTCCATTACTTCTGTGTCTTCTATTCTGTGAGCATAAAGATTCTCGATGATAATCTTCTGAATTTCCACTGGGTCTGTGGTGATTTCGCCCTTTTCATTCCTTATTGCTTGTACTTGAATTTTCTTTTGCATCTTTTTGATGAGGTTGGCAAGAGGCTTATCAACTTTATTTAGTTTTTCAAAGAACCAAATTTTTGATTTGTGAGTCTTTGAACTGTTTATTTCATCTCAATTGAGTTAATTTCTGCTCTAATCTTTATGATTTCTTCCCATCTTTGTGCACTAGGTTTGTTTGCTCTTCTTTTTCTAATTGTTGGAGGTGCAACGTTAGCATTGGAGGTGCTAATTTGTTCCCTTTCTGTTTTCCTAATGTGTGAGTTCATAGCTATTATTTTCCCTCTAAGAAATGCTTTCATTACATCCCATAAATTCCGGTAAGTTGTACTTGAATTTTCATTGAATTGTAGATATTGTTTAATTTCTTGTTTAATTTATTCTGTAACCCATTGATTGCTGAGTATGGTGTTGTTTAGTTTCCATGAATTTAGTGGGTTTTTCTGGTTTCTTTTGTGATTTATTTCCAATTTCATTGCATTAGGGTCAGATAGTATACATGGGATAATTTCTATTTTCTTGCATATACTTAGACATGACCTCTGGACTAGTATGTGGTCTGTTTTGGAAAATGACCCATGTGCAGCTGAAAAAAATGTGTATTCAGCTGTGGTTGGGTGGAACACTCTGTATATGTCCACCAGGCCCATTTGTTCCAAACTCTGGTTCAGTTCTGCTACTTCCTTGCTAATTTTTTGTCTGGTTGACCTATCTTTTTGAGATAAGGGTGTGTTAAGATCTCCTGTTAAGATTGTGTTTTTAGACATTAAGTTTTTCATGTCCCTTAAGATTTGTCTTACATAGTTGGGTGCTCCTGTGTTTGGTGCATAGATATTTATGAGTGTTACTTCTTGCTCTT
>PVKA01037067.1:0-21268 GCA_004027165.1 Ctenomys sociabilis | reverse complement strand
TGGAGTTCTGGTCATTGTGGTCTCTCTCTAGAACCTCTTTCAGCAGCCTGTGAAGGGATGGCTTTGTCATCATGAAATTCTTTAGTTGTTCTTTGTCGTGGAAGTATTTCACTTCTCCATCAAACTTGAAAGAGAGTTTTGCAGGGTATAGTAGTCTGGGCTGGAATTTGTTTTCGTGTAGGACTTGAAGAACTCTGCTGCATGCTCTTCTTGCCTTCATTGTTTGTGTAGAGAAGTCGGCTATAATTCTGATGGGTTTTCCTTTGAATGTAAGCTCCTTCTTCTCTCTAGCAGCTTTCAGTATATTATTTTTGTGTTGGATTTCTGCGATCTTAATTATTATATGTCTCGGTGTGTTTCTACTTTGGTTGAGGTTATTTGGTGTTCTGTATGTTTCGGTGACCTGTATGTTGGATTGTTTCCTCATATTTGGGTGGTTTTCTGCAATTATTTCTCCCCAAATTCTTTTTATGTCGTTTGTATGGACTACTTCATTCTCGTTGATACCAGTTATTCTCACATTGTTCATTCTGGCATCATCCTGCAGGTGATGGATTATTTTTTCCTGCATTCTCGTTGTTTTTAAGAGATCCTTTCTGACCTTTTCACTAGCTGCTCCATCATCTTCAAGATCTGAGACTCTGTCTTCGCTTTCACTCAGATGGTTTTGTAGACTCGTGATTGCTATTTTTTGTTCTTCTATATCTCTTTGACTGTGTTTCATGTGTTCTATTTCTTTTCTGTATTGCTCATTCAAGGAATCTATCATATTTCTGATCTCCTCAATTTTTTTTAATCCATGTCTTATTTAGAGGTAGTTATTAATTCTTTTTCTGCTGTGTTTCTTCCAAGTTGGATTTCCTCTGTATATTTCTTGATTTGTTTCGGTATTTCAGATGCTATGACTTCAAAAAGTTCTTTTATGATTTCAGAACTTATTTCTGATTTGAGTTCCTCATGATCTTTCTGCTGTTGTTTCTTTGCTTCAGATGCTGTTAATTCATATATATCATCTGCAATAGTGCTCTCTGCACTGGTCTGGGTGAGCATCGTTTTTCCACCCAATGTTTCTGGAATTCATTCTTTATTTCAGATACTATGTATTTAAATATTTCTTTTTTTTAATTTGGGGAATTACTTTTCGTTTTATTTCCTCTATAGCTTTCTGCTGTTGTTCCTTTCCTGCTGTATCTGTTAGTTCATTCATTGCAGCTGAGCTAGTGTCCTCTGCCCTTCCTGATGGACTCGAGGTCTGGGCTTGCATTTTCCCCCTTCTCTTTGTCATTTTGTATAGCACTGACCTTTGACCTGTGGTGTAGAGCTTTGGTGCAGCTATAACCTTAGCTTGTTATGAGATTCGGGTGCCAGTCTGTTAAGTTTGAGATTTTCCAGTTGTGCCTATCCTGGGTCTAGCTGTTGTGTTCAGTTCCTTTTTTGCTGCAGCTCCTTTGGTTCCCCTATGTTGGTTACCGGGGTCAGCCCTCCTATGTCAGGCAGGTCGTTCCCCAGGTGGGCCAGCCTGGGCTTTGGTGGGTCTTCAGGGCTCACAGAAGGATGGTGGATGATCTTATTCAATGAGTAGGCTGTACTGGTTCGGCCAGCCTGTGCTCAGTCTGGGTCCACAGGCCGTAACCCGAGAAGGCTGGGAAAGGTCCCTCTGGTGCAGTGGGCCTGGAGCCCTCACTCACAGGCCAGGCTGTTCTGGGTTTCGGTCCGTAGCGTGGGACCGTGGTTGCTGAGATATGTCCCTCTGGTGTGGCAGGCTTGGAGTTCTCACTCCATGCCGACCTTCACTGGGTCTGGGGCTGTGTGGTGGTTACTGGAAATCACCTAGAAAAGTTTCTCTGGCACAGTGTGCCTGGAGTTCTCACTGGGCCACGGGGGTTGGGGTGGCAGGGAATCCCTGGGAAATGTCTCTCGGGCACAGCGGGCCTGGAATTCTATACTCACTGTACTTTGATGCCCAGAGAGTCAGGGAAATTCCTACTCGATCAGCGGGCTTTAGGGCAGGGGATCCGGTGAGGTGTTGGTGAGTGGGTCCTGAGGTTTGAGGCCAGTCACTGGCTTGGAGGGTTTGGGGTAGCGATCCACGTGGCGCGCATGGGAAGAAGCCAATGGCTCTCCCACAGACTCACCACACTCTCACTGATCTGGGAAGCCTGGTGAGTTGTGCAAATTCACTCTTGCTGGGATAGCTTGGCACGGGATCCAGGAGGCCGCTGGAGTCAGCCTCTGTCTCAGACTGGTCTCTGGCTGGGCAACGTGGGCGGGATCGTGTAGACTGCTGGAGTTGGTCTTGCTGTCTCGGGAGGTCTCTGTGGCTAGGCGGGCACGGGCGGGATGGAGGATGATGGCGGAGTCGACCACGCTGTCTCTGGTAGGTCTCAGGGGCTTGGCGGGCATGGGCGGGATGGAGGAGGATGGTGGAGTCAACCGCACTTGGACCGTATATTTTCAGATGTAATAATTCTCCTGTTATTTTTCTGCCAGTCTTTCCTATGTACTTTTCCTACCACGTTTTCCTTAGAGAATTTATTTTAAAATTATCACTGACTTTTCATTAAGATTTCAATATTTGGGATGAGATATCTGGAGAAGATATGAATTTTTGTAAATACGGGACAATTTACATTACCTTTCAAAGCATTAAAAGGGAGAAAAAATGTTAAAAATTATATCTCCCCTGACATACATTAAATAATGTAATTTTTAATTTATTCTAAAAATAATGGAAAAGCCAGTGATTACAGCCATTTTTCTGAGGGCAATAAATGTAGAAAGGAACAGAGCCAGAACTGTAGGTGAAATTGCTATTATTATAAAGGCTATACTGTAACCCAAAGAAGTGTTTCTGTTAAAAAGGGTTATAATGAAGGACAGCTGCACAGTAACCATAAAAATACCATGTTTACATAAAGTACATTTCACTTATTAGACTATTTTTATACTAGTTGTGCATTACTTTTTTGGAACTCAGATTTTGAGTACCTATGATCACTTTTAAAAGAGAATAAAGGTGGATATTATGCCCTTTCTCCCGAGGAGTTTGTAGCCAAATGCAGAAGTTGTATATGCAAAAGAATACCTTAGGCACTGGTAACAATCAACAAAGCCCAAATCTGAGCCTGTGAAGTCCTCACTTTTAAAGGGTGTAGTGAAGGGAAATGAATTCATACTCAAACACAAGACAACGAACTAATGAATGAATTATAACACTGCAAAACCCTAAAAGCATTCAACTAACCATCAGCCTTTACTGATTGATTGCTTGTATCAAACTGTGCACTAGATGTGAGAGACTAAAATACAGACATATTTTTGGAATGTTAAAATTGCAGTATTATGTAATTACACAAATACAGACATATTTTTGGAATGTTAAAATTGCCGTATTATGTAATTACACAAAGATATGGGTTCTGATGGTTATTGAGGAACAAAAGGAGCTAGCAAAGGGATTAGTTGAAATCACATGACGAGCAAGTAATGGAAGAGGGCTTTGAATACAGATCTGACTGAAAATGTGATACATTCAATGAAATTGTGAAGCACAAAGGGGAAAGGAAAAGTAGACTTGATAAGTATGGAGTCCAGGATTAAATAGGTAGTGGTAGGAACATAACTGAAGCCCTGAATTCTGCAGGTAAGGAGAGGATGGTGACTAATTGCCCTTTTATTTTTAGGAGGGCAGTGAAAGCCATTTGATTTAGGGGTCCCAACAAATTGTGAATATTTAAAGCACTTGCTTCACAATCTTTAGTGTATTCTTTAAATTAAAGGAAAACATACAGCATTGCAGATTTCTCGTTGATAATTTGCATATTAAAATAATACAAATATAGATCTCCACCTTTGAAGAGTTGTTGATTTAGTGAGGAACAAAAGAAAACAAAGGCAATTGCAGTGAGAAAATGAGAGATGGGTTTGGGTTGAAAGATAAATATAAATTTTCTAAAGAAAGAGAAAGACAATGACCAAGTGGATAAACAGTGACCCGTCACAGGCTTAGATGTTTATAAGTTAGTCGAAAAGTCTCTAATACCTTAGGTGTCCTGTTCTCTAGTATACTGACTAGAATCCCAGTGAAACCTTTCTCAGGTGAGATATTTATAATAGTGCCAAAAAACACTTAGTTTTATAGAGGTCAGACTAAAACAGTAGATGAGCAGAATTAAATTAGACAGGAGATTAAGGGCGGAGACTGAGGTGCACTAATGAAGATTGGAATTTGGAATTAGATCATGTCCTCTGGGAGCATTTAAGGAATAGGCTAGGCTCCCTAATTGAAACTGCTATGTATAGAGGCCTATAGGCAGCAAACCAGATTCCACGATGGAGATGTTCAAATAGCTTTGCTCATACAGCACTGATTGCCCAAAACCATCTGAGGTTATGTTCAAAGCATCTATTTTTTTAAAAAGTGAATGATAATGAAGTCTTATACAAAGTTTCTAAAAAGGTATTTTAAAAGTTTCACCTAAACTATCTTTTCAGTGGCATATACTATTTGTTAAATTTTATTACAACATGATTTGACATTATGTGTAAATTGGAATTCAGTATGTTTTCTGACCTATAAATTTCAGTAAAATAGAGGTAGTATATTTTCCATGTGAAGGGAAATAGTTGGGGCTAGCTGATCTCCTAGACGGGTGGAATAAAATATCACAGTGAGGTGCCAGTGAGATAGTTCAGTGGACTAAAATGTCTTATTAGGTACGTTTAGGCATAGAGCAATGACCATGGTTCGATCCTCAGCACAACATGCTGCACCAGCCCTGACCTCAGGGCGGCCTGTGCTGGCTAGAGTCTGAGCATTGTGATGCACACCTGTAATCCCAGTGCAGGGGAAGCTGAAAGCAGAGGGATCATCAAGAGTCCAAGCTGCATAGTGAGACCACGTACCAACCAAATACATTAGAATAAAAAACAATATTACGATAAAACTATAAATTAGTCTGCTGAGAGAGCTTTGTGATTGGAAATTATTGACTGAAAGGGGGACTTTTGTGTGCACAGGAATCCCGGACTTTCACACTTAGATAACTGGTCTCCAACCTTTTTTTCTTTTTTAAATTGTGAGACAGGGTCTAGAGGAGTTGTCCAGGCTGGAATGGAATTTATGATTCTCCTCTCTCACCTTCCCAGAGTGCTTGGATTACAGTCATACATCAGCATGCCAAATTGAAAATGGCGGCTTTGCTGATTGAATGCTTCTAAAATTAGCATGTTTGAAGAATTGTTAGGAATAAATGTTTAGTTTTCACCAGGGAATACTGTGGAATTGTCATGTGAATGAATAATTATGTGTTACTGTCACTATACTGTGTATGGTTCTTACCACACTGGGAGGTGTTCAAAACTGCTGTAATCCATGTGTAAAGCTCCCACAGTGTCTTGTTTGGAAATATTATTGAAATACATTGTTTTTCTCCTGTTGATTCTCTCCAGTGGGCCTCCTAAAGGATACAAACTATGTTCTTAAAATATGTAAACCACAAATAAGTCATGGTGACTATAGGAATGAAATAGAGAATTATCTCTTCTGATGAAAGTATTCTTTCTGATGTACTCACTAGGAGCCAGAAGCTCTATTCACATTTCCACATGTAGAGTGTTATGAAATTCTCATACTAATATTGTAAAAACTATTTAACATAGTTAAACAATGATAAAACAGACAACAAAGAAATAAAGTGATTTTTCCTCACTCAAGTTGTCGCTAAACTACAAAAACTTTGATCTCTTCAAGATAAATAGTTTCCTTAAAACTTTCAGGAATAACTTCCTGTGAGATGTCACAAATATCAAGAGATGAATATATAGTTAAGCAATATCAATTTTGAGGGAGGAAAATGTTTAATAAACATGTTTATATTAAGTATGATTTATGTAATAAATTTACACAGTGAAAGTAGAAAATCTATATAATATGTTCACAGTACTTCTTTAAGTTTTGGCTCGAACTGCCTAATGGAGCTAAATTACAAAACATATTGATCTATGTGCAGTTCAGTTAGGTGTAGAAAGCACAATACAACATGCTTTCTTTTGTCTGTCAAAGAGCTGTCATTATAGTTCTTGCTTGTTAGAAATGTCACTATGAATTCAGGCCAGGAAAATAATAAAAAGTATAAGATTTAAAACACGTTTAGTTTGTAATTGTAGATCCAGTGTTTTATGTTGTGTTCGATGCAATTATGATACCATTGCTTCCAACTGATTTTCCCTAGAATATTCTCTTGTAACCAAAATAGAGATACATTATTAAAGAAAGTTGAAGATTAAACACTGAAGTCCATGTATAATGAAATTGAATACAACAAATAAGAAAACATTGCTTTTACCCTACAGTTATATATTTTTTTCTTTTTTTATATTAATTTTTTTGAGAAAGAAATAGCAACGAGACAGTTTCAAAACAGCTTAGTAGAACAGTTACAATAATGAATACATTGCATATTATTGTCTTTGTAGTAGTTATTCATAGCACAAGATGCAGATGTGATATCGTGTATGCACATTAGTTCAAACTTTCTTCTCATTGAACTAAGAGAAGGTAGCTGCATATATATGCGAACTATATTTTTGGATAGTACGTAGTGTGATACAAGTATTATATGAAGCTAAGAAACAGAAAAATCTAGAAATTAATGATGTGACAGGCTTTATCAATTTAATTTATATTGTTTCATAATATACGTCATCATTTGGGATGTAAGACAAAAGAATCACATGATAAATGAGTTAGAAAATATCCCTTAATATAGCCTATGCCACATGACATAGCCACCACTTTTTTCTGCTTTTTGTAATAGCACATGCCTATTTCTTCAAATATTGCCTATAGTTGCTTCTCATAAGAAGTACAGATTGATTACGTGCAATTTGTGGCCTTCCAATTGCAAGATATTTACAATTTTGGCCTTATAAGAAAGGAGTTTTCAAAAAATAACTAAAGATATTTTCTGACCTTTGTTCTAAACCTGCAGTTTGCTTTATTGTAAAAATTTGCAGGGCCAGGGAGATAGCTCAGTGGAATAAGTGCTCCCTTGGAAAGCGCAAGGGCCTGAGTTCAATCCCTGGTTCCACACACAAAAAAATTTTGCATAGCCTCTAATTATTTAATGTGTATTGTAAATTTCAAATATTTTTATTTGTTAAGTTTATTTATGGACCATAAGGAATGATCATAAGGAATTTGTACCTGTACATGATATATCTTGGTTCCTCCGTTTTTCAATCCTTTCCCTTCCCTTTAACTAGTCTTCCACTCCTCATTTATAAAGCTTTTATTTTTCATTTTATTTCTTTTTTCTTTCTTTCTTTTCTCCTCCTAATTCTCTAGTTCTACCTTCCTTTGGTTGTTTTCATACATATCATTTTCTGTGTTTTCGATCATTTTAGTTTTATTACTCAATCACTGATACTGCCTTTCAGTTCTATGATTTCATGTGTATATTGATTGATTGTAAAAGAATAAACATGAATGTTTATTCTTGACTGTGACTTCCAAATTAAGTGATCTAAAACCACAGGAACTGACACATACAACAGTATATCATCTCTTAGCCACATATTCTACTGACTTGCACGTAACTGATGACAACAATACTGACTTAAAAAGTGTCATTTTGACTCTGTCCATTATTCCCCACATTTAGGGCTCACATCAATATTCAAGTGAAATTAGCGCAGTATCTTTGCTTCTTATTTTCTGTTTAGGTTAATGCTTGCAAACATGAGCTTTAGATTTGGCTCCAATGTGTGATTGAGGTCACGTTCTTACCTGTGAAAAATGTGAAGATTTTGCTCAAAAGTCCTAGAGAAGCATTTCTGAGCAGTGTGTGGTGATGTAAACCAGAAATCTCAGTACTCTGGCAGGGTGAGTGGGGATCAAGTGACTTGGTGAGACCCTATCTCAATATTAAAAATGTAAGCCTGGAGATATAGCTCAGTGTGAAGGACCAGGTTTCAAACCACAGTACCAAAATGAACAAAAGAAGTAACAAAAAAAATTTGTATCAGCAAACTAGAAATTCCACTATATTCTCTTTTGCAAAAAAAATGCATTTTAAAGCAATTTTAACATTTGAGGTCTATATCTCCACTGCACTAATGTCTGATATTTTGATTATAGAGGAAATATTGACTATATTAGGAGACACTTTACGTTCCCTAAAAGGAAGAAATGAACAATGGTTGATAAATGCTTTATACTAAACCTTTAGATCTTTGAGGGTATGAAGTCATGAAACAATGACAGGATTAGGTTCTGTAAAACATGTCTTATGTAATTCTATCATAGTATAAATATTACAGAGTGTACTTGCACAATCTAGTAAATATGATATCAGAAGGTGATGTAATCTTATAGAAGCACTTTCATATATGGTCAATAATTTACTGAACTGTTATTACATGCTGCATGACTGTATTTTGCTTCACATGACTAGTCAAACAAATGAATTCATCTTAACTGGACTCCTAATATTGAATCATAATTTTATCTCTATGTTTATATGTCTAACATTGTTTTGATTAAAAACTCATTAAACATGGAAGAAAATAAAATCCTTCACAGAATTTTCAAAAAAATTGACATAGTTGCTAAATTAAATTAACCTTCAAAGACTATGAACTTTGAAAGTATCAGAGAAAGAATGTAAAATGTGTGAAGATAAGTAACATATTTGCAAAATTAACAAGATACTGAAAGTATGAGTAAGAAATAAACTATTGTTTGACTTGGGAAATTTGACAAAGGACAAAATAGATCATCAAGAAGTTTTAAAATATAAAGCAGGTCTAGCCATAATAATATAAATTAAAATAAAATTTAAATGAGGACTGACCAGATAGCTCAGTGGATTAAAGAGCCTGCTTAGGTGGACACAGGGACCAGGGTTTGATCCCACATCCTGCTATGCCAGCCCTGCCCTGGGGGTACACTGAGATGGCAATTGAGACTGGGTGTGGTGGTTTGAGCCTGTAATCTCAGCACTTGGGAGGCTGAAAAACAGGAGGATCACTATGAGTCTGATCTATGTAGTGAGACCCTGTAGACCCGGTACTAAATACAAAAAAATATATAACTTAAATGAAAATAATTAAAAAGAGACAATGATAATAAAGTTGTCAGTTCAGCAAAAGGAAGCAAATGTACATACATATGTGACCAATATTGGAGCACATACATGTACAATACAAGTTTTAGTAGACAAAAAAGGAAGCATGGATTACAAAACAATAAGAACTAGGAACTTTAGTATTCCTTTTTCAGCAATGGATGGATCATTTAGACAAAATCAACCAACAAAAACAGAGTAAAATTTGCCGTAGCAAGTAAACCTAATAAATTTCTATAGAACACTCCATCCAGAAGCTGCCAAATTCACATTTTTCTCATTAGCACATATTTTAAGATATATTTTTATAGGGCACAAATAAATATCAACCAATTTTAAATATAAATCTTATTGAGAATCATTCTTATTGCAATGAAAACAAACTAGAAAAAATGAAGAAAAAATTGGAAACTAAAAAAAATCAGAAACTTGCTTACTTTTGAACAAGCAATGAATCAAAGATCAGCAAAATGCTAAAATCATTCTTGATACAGATGAAAGGGAAGACACAGCATAGTGAAACCTACAGGTTGAAACAAAAGCAACAATAAGAAAGTTTAGACCAACCAATACAACATAGAAATGTGTTAGAATAAAAACCTATCCTTCCATTAGAATGCAAGAAAAACCAAATAGACATGTAGAGCAAATGAAATAATAAAGATCGGATCACAAATAAAAAAATTGAGAAAAAGTATAGAAAAGATCAAAGTGGTGCATATTCAGAAAGTTAACAGCATATTTTAGCTTTTATGTCAAAAAAAAATAAGAAGAGAAAGAAGACTCATAAAACCAGAAGTAAAAAGAAAAATACAGAAAAAAACAAATTGCCAACAGAAAAATAAAAGACTATTTGATTCTGCAGTGAAAGACTATATGCCAGGAATTTTTATAATCTCACATAAATGGAAACAATGTACAGACATGTACATCTTACCAAATTATAATCATGAAGAAATATAAAAGTAGAGAAAACCAATAAGAAATCAGATTTCATAAGTAATAAAAAGCTCATGGTAAAAAGGTTTGATGAGACCAGGGAGAAGCCACAGTAGAACAAGTACTTGACTGGCAAGTACAAGGGCCTGAGTTCAATCCCCAGTTCTGCCAAAATAAAAAAAAGGTATAATGGCTGAATTTTTTAAATACTAAAAAATGAATAATTCTGTTTGTCTCTAATGATCTCAAAAAAAATAAACAGAAGGAATTGTTTGGAATATACTCTGTGAGGTAAACTTTAACATCACAGCAAAAAATGTAAGGTCACAGCAACAAGGACAAAAAGAAAACTATAGCTCAATATTCTTGATAAACATAGACACAAAAATTCTCAATAACATAACAGTAAGATGAGTCCAGAAGTAGGTTTGAACAATTTTTCCCATGATAAATTGGGATTCATCATAGTAAAAAAATAGATAGATCAATATAAACCAGTGAACATATATGAAATCAACAGAATTGATCAAGATTTAAAAAGTTTTCAATAAAATTTAAAATCCTTTCATTATAAAAGAACTAAACAAATTATACAACCAAGAAATACACCTGAAGATAAGAAAAGCCATGTACCAAAGTCACTGGCTAGGGCCAGCCAAATAGCTCAGCAGACTAAAGCACCTGCAAGCAGGTGCAGGGATCCGGGGCGGGGGGTTCAATCCCCGGGCCTGCCTTGCCAGCCCCACAACCGGGGCATGCTGAGATGGCAGTTGAGACTGGGCATGGTGGCATGCACCTGTAATCTCAGCACTTGGGAGTCTGTAAACAGGCGGATCACTATGAGTCAGATCTAGTAGTAAGACCCTAAACACCCTGTAGATCCCTCCCTAAAATACAAAAAAAACAAAACAGTGTCATCGGCTAGTACTTTCTCTTTAATATCTACAATACTAAATACGTGCACTTTTATTACACACAGTGCTGGAATTCCTTGTAGAAGCAATTGGGCAAAATAAAGAAGGGCATTTAAATTGGAAGGCAAGTGATATTGTGAGTTTGTGCAGAGAAAGTCATAAAAGCATCAGCAAAAATAAGTGCTACTAGAAATTTTAAATGAATTCAGTAAAGTTAGAGAATGTAAAATCAACCAAGAATTCGGCATTTCTCTACAAAAGCTGAATTTTTAAATATAATTGAAGAAAATAATTATAAGACTTGCCAAAATAAAGTGTCACTCTATTATCTTACTAAGAAGATATAAGTATCATAATAAAAATCAGGGCCAGGGATGTAGCTCAGTGGCAAAAGCAACTGTTTGGAAAGCAAAAGGTCCTCATTTTGATTCATAGTAACAAGAACAAAAAAACCCCCACAAAAGTTCTGCAGAAATACATCAAGAACTCCTTTGTCTAGAACTTCTACACTTGAATACTAGAAGGCATATTTTTCTGATGCTATTAAAGTGGTCTAAATTATCATGAGCCTTTAAAAAATGTCTTCGGCCATATTTAATGGGAATATGTAGAAGTATAGCTATTTTTCCTATATGACTGTATAGTAAAGATTATCAGATTATTTATTTCTTTAAGTATTGTGATGGCTGTACTTGAGACATGTTCTTCTTTTTCTACACAATGTATTATTTAAAGGGAGATGAACATTCTGACATAAGAAAAACTCCACTTAAAAAAGTTCCATGTTTTACATTATCAATGTGAAGTTAGAAAAATTAATTTTATTGGTACATATATATTTCATATTTTAATATTCCCAATTTACTTCCCATTCCCTTCCCTACCATCTCCTGTTGTAGGAAGCTGAGTTAGAAATATTATAGATAGTCAGATAGGTATAGGCTCTAGAAGTAAACAGTATAGAAAACAACATGTCTTGCAACTGTCAGAGAAATGGATCCTCTCACTGTGGGCCAGACCAAAAATTCAAATGCTTAACTCCCTAAAGATTAGTGTCCAGGAATAATTATTACCTCGAGGAAGTCAGAAAGAGTCCTTAATCTAACACCTATAGAGCCCCTCATCTATATTCATGCCTAGTTGGTACAAGACTTGCTTCCCACTTGGTCCAGGATTTAATCACTTTTACCTGAGAAACTGGGCTTGGAATCTTATTGGTTGAACAAAGTCTTGTCTCACATCATGTGTGAGTTCCTATGTTTTCCACTTTAGACCCACCTCACCTTATGGTTTTATTCCATAAAATTCCCTGGAAAAGACAGATTCCCTCTCAGGTCCCTTTTCTGTCCCTCTCTCAGGCAGAAAGTTTCTTTCCTCCAATACATATTCTGCACTAAGCTAAAGTCAAAATTGATTAAAGATCTAAATATTAAAACAGAAACACTAAAAATCCTGGAAGATAAAGTAGGAAGAACTCTTGAAGACAGGGGTGGGCAAAGAGTTCATGAACAAAAATCAAATCACACAGCTAACACTTGAAAGAATTAACAACTGGGACCTCCTCTTATTGAGTTTTTGCATGTCAAAAGAAATTACCAACAAAGTGAAGACAACTCACAAATTTGGAAAAAATCTTGACAAATAAACACTCAGACAAAGGTATGTGCTCTAGAATTTATAAAGAACTGAAAAAAACACTAGGGGTCTGGGGAGATGTCTCCATGGAATAAGTACTTCCCTGGCAAGTGCAAGGCCCTGAGTTCAATCCCTGGTTCCACATAAATAAATAAATAAATAAATAAATAAATAAATAAATAAATAAAATCTTAGGGCCCCAGAATTTAAAGACCCAGTGCAGAAAAGGGCATCCCAGATGAACACACATATTTCACAGGACGAGAATAAAGAAGCAAATAAATGTTTGAAAAAATGCTCCACATCACTAGCCTTCCATGAAATGCAAATTAAAACAACACTTCAAAAGATTTTTGAAGCTAGCAGTTGAGGGTAGGATTCTCACCCTGACTAACTATATGGTGATACCTGTGAACTAAGCAATAGCACTGAAGATGGGAATGTATAATAATAGGGTAATCTTTGGAGTGCCTGTTATTCTGGTCTTCTGAATACATGCTGGCTGTCCTGACAAGATTGTTGCTACCAAGCTATCTCTCAGGTAAGTGTTTGCTTAAACATGAAGGAGGTGGTGAATGAAGGTAGGAGACACAAAAAGGAGCGTTGTAGGACTGTCCTGCTACAATGCTATGTGACAAGGTCACATAGCAGAATAGCGCAAGAGAACCAGTAACTTCCAACAGCATCTCTCAAGAGGTTCCTGAACAGCCTATAGCATCTCTTTTTCAGTTATGCCTCTTATGTTACTAGCAACAACAAATCCTCAGGTGGACCTCCAACACCCAGAACCCCATGGCAGAATAGCGCAAGAGAACCAGCAACTTCCAACAGCGTCTCCCAAGAGGTTCCTGAACAGCCTATAGCATCTCTTTTTCAGTTATGCCTCTTATGTTACTAGCAACAACAAATCCTCAGGTGGGCCTCCAACACCCAGCACCCTGATGATTCAGATCAGTTGGCTTTAAACAATTTGACCACCAGTTGGCAGTCTACCACAGGCAGGGCGGGTATGTCCACGGTGGTGTGGAGAGAAGCCAAGTATAGAAAAACAGTAGATAGGAAGAAATAAATAGTCTTTCAGAAAATACTACTCCATGTGTTGGAGTAGGATACATTTTGTTTATATTTATACTACTGATAGTTACCTTCAGGATGGCTAGATTTCCATCTCAATTACAGGTTGTGTTCTAGACATTCCAGATGTCTCACATGAACCATTAAGGTCCAAAATGCTGATATTTTCTCCTCTTTATATAATCTTTCTATGATTTTAAAAATTTGCTTTGCACCTAATCAATTCAACCAAGATGCCAATGAGCCTTCTTTGGTTCCTTTCTTTCTCATCCTAATTCAACTTCTGATGTTCAATAACAATTGCAAAATAGTATGTGGTTCTACACTGTGTCAGATGCTTTGTCTGCATTCTTACATTTAAGATTCAATTGAATAATGATAATCACCAAGATTCAATTATTACTCCATTTTTATAGTTCACTAATCAAGATAAAAGCACTGTTGTTATTTTCACATGAAGGAATTTGGGGGCTACCTGAGGCATCTTGGTGGCATGGTTGGCGTGTGGCAAGGTATGGCTGTGAACCTTAACTTGCCTGCATCCAAAGTTCCTGTTCTCAATGACTGTCTTATGTTGACTAAATTAATATAAATGCAAAGAACTTCTCAAAGTCATTTTCCCTTTCATCCACCGCTATTGTTTTAATCTTCTTCCTTCTTATACTTTCATGGGTTATTGTTAAAGACTAAATTTTTTCTGTCTCCAAATTTTACTATTCCAAATTGATTTTCAAGAGCATTGTCACTGGAATCTTTCCAGAGACATTACTAGAATAACTTATTTTTCTGTGTAAAAGGGAAAGTAAAGAGTAGCACCCATATTCCAAATTCAGAAATTCAGTGGCTGCTAGGTTATTCATTTATGAAAAAGAAAAGTGAATAAACCAAAAGAGTGATGAACCCTACAGAGATCTGGTAGGCAATGATGGCTGTACTGAAAAGCTCCCTGTGTGGATGCCTATTTACAATATGAGTTTGGGCTATTTTTTGAAAGGAATACCCCTTGAATCTGGGATGGCCTTGTGACTGAGCTTTACCAAAAGAATGACATTGTTAATTTTGAATAGCCTACGGTTGCTTCTATGCATTCTTAGGGAACACTATCTGTGTCATTTTACCAAGCTTGGACCAGTTCACAGAAAGATGAGTGGTGACATGGGTCAGAGCTGAGTCTATCCTGTGGTCTTAATTGAAGCCAAGGCCAAGGAGCCTATACAGGTCAATGAAGCTGTGCATCCAATCTCCACCTGACTAAAGAGCCATGAGAGAACCTAGCCAAGATCAAAGTAAACATCCAGTGGAGCAAAGCTGCTGAATTTTGAGTTAAATAACAGGTTATTATTTTATTTTTATTTTTTATTATTTTTAAGATACTGTGTTTTTGCTAATTTTCCATTGTCTTCACAATATAGAGCAAACTCCTTAGCATGAAATATGAAATCTTCCATAGTTTAGCCTTGATCTAGCTTTACAGTTGTGATTTGTCTTTTTGCTTCTGAAGATTGAAGCCTTTCCTAGGGAAATCGCTCAGTGCCATGGCAAACGTCAGGTCTCAAGTTGTATTATAGGTACCAAAAAAAAAAAAAAAAAAAAAAAAAAAAAAAGGAAGCTAATATTTTGTTCAAATAAAACAAAATGCTTCTTTAAAATGTCATCAGTCTAAATCCATTAATTAAAAAAAACATGATCATAAAAATCATTTGAGAGGATTTTTAAGGAGAAGCTTACTTCACATCTTGGTACTCATGACATAGACTCTTTGGCCATAGGACCTAAGAATGTTTGGTTACCAAGTTCCACAGTATATCCAGGGATTCAACTCAGACCCTTTTGCTTGCCTGGGAAGTGTTTATTCTACTGAGCCATCTCCTCAGCCCTCCAAAGGAGATTCTGATGTGACTGATTTTCTGCTTTCAGTCTGAAAATGAAGATCCAGGATTTGAGCCAGATGTTTGTGAAACTACCCTCAGTGTGGAATGATTGCCTCATCTATTTTACCATAACACTAAGTGTGTATGTCATGTATAACAGTCACCACACTTTCTATGAAGCTTTCTTTATATAACTGCCTGTCCTTGATGACTGCCATTCTTAAGGGCAAAAACCTTGATCTTCTTGTTCTTTATACTCCCAGACTCTACGTAGCTTTTGATGGGCATTCCTTCAATAAATGCTTGTTACATTAATTTAAATAGGTAGTCCTTCCAAAGGTCTTCTTCAAGATGTAGAGCAATTTATAATTTGTAAATTCTTGAAGTGCCAGAATATAAGTGAGAATTATTTTGGTTCAACTGCTGTTTCAAAAAATTATTCTCATATAGTTTTTCTCCTTTATGGAATATAGCAATGATTGGGGTTCAAATAAGGTAGTTTTGAAGCATTAACAAATTTTTCATCTTTATGTTCTGTATTCCTTATTCAGTCATTTAAGATTTCTATTACATTATTGATATATTTTAGCTTCAGAATCATGGTCTCTATTTAATGAGTATTTTTAGTCATGATCAAAAATAAGTTTATATTTATACTGTCTCCAAGTTGCTATAATGTTAATTCCAAAATAGAACCCATTTTTAAGGTTGAAATTTTATTACATTTTAATTACATACTCTATGTGTAATTAGTGTAAACTGAATTTATCACATTCCACTTAACAAGGAATTTATTTCTAACGTGTCAAAAGTTATGCAACTGATTCAAATCCTTATGGAATATGTTTGCTGCAAGCACTGTTACAGCTGTCAGACTGTATGTCAATGTAGATTTAATTAGTTTATCTTTCAGTCTCTACTCATATAATTTATACCATGTCTATTAAGGAAGTTGGTCTTTTTCTTTAATGAAATGGCTTCCTATAAAAAATGTTTTGATAGGGGCCGGCCAAATAGCTCAGCAGATTAAAGCACCTGCAAGCAGACACAGGGGTCTGAGGTTCCATCCCCAGGCCTGCCATGGTGGCGCTGCCCCCGGGGATTGCTGAGACAGGAATCGAGACTGGGCATGGTGGCACGCGCCTGTAATTCCAGCTCTTGGGAGGCTGCAAACAGGCGGATCACTGTGTGTCTGATCTAGTAGTGAGACCCTGAGCACCTTGTAGACCCTTCCCTAAAATACAGGAAAAAATGTTTCAATAGTAAAAATAGAGGTGCAAATTCTCTACATTAGATAGTTCTTTGAAGAAGACATTCTTAAGTTTCATAACCTTTCATTTGGCTTGTGAACACAATAGTTTATAGACTTTATTTTTTTCTTCAGTTTACTAGTATCATGACATCTGCTTATCCTTAAAGCTTGCTATGAGCAACAGAAGATGAAAAGAATAATGATGTTTTATACTACTTCTGTACATTTGAAGATCAACAGTGTATCTTTTATACTATAGACTTTATTGGAAAAAATGCTCTATTTCAGAGGGAAATGGCTAGAACTCAGAAATTATCACTCCCAATGTCTTTATTAGTTGGAACCTAACTACTATATCTTGATATAATATATTTATTTTAGATTCCTCTTGGTTTGTTATGAGGAAAACTATCAGAATATCCGATTAATTGATAGAGTACTACACAGTAATCATGGCCAAAGCTGAATTCTGCTGGAACTCCAATTGATGTCACTCTTCAGAGCTTTGTTGAGGACTGTGATACCTCACTTATTCTTCTGGTGACATGTATCTTGACTATTATAAGACTGAGGCTTTTTATGTAATGTCTGCTCAAGAGTGTAAAGTTCCTAGGCAACATTTTTCATCAGCATCAGAAATGCTTACTCTGCATCTCTCATTCATGGTGTTGGTAGCATGGTGGGAAGTTCCTGAAATGCTTACATAGAAAAGAATATTTGCAATTTACATTTTGTTAGGACAGTTTTCAAACAGGTCAAATATTTTCTGGTAATGAAAAAATTCCTCAAAATATGAATTGGCTATAATCTGGTTGGGCAGCTTACAGATTGTTGGAGTTATATATAACAATATTGAAACATAAATTAGTAGGATTCTTAATTCCCCAGGGCTCTATAAATCTGACTTACTTCAAGCTTTTTTCTTGTTTTCATTGAGAATATATTTCAAACTTCTCTATGCATTTATACACTATTCCTTCACAGGCTATTTTATTAAATTTAAAATGTTACATTTATTTTTATCTATTTATTTTTGTTACATTCATTTTAACACATCTAAATTAAAGATGGAATGGTGAAACAATGCAGTATGATATACAGAGCATATCAAAGATTCAGGTTTTCTAAACATCATACTACAGAAAGGATAAAGAATGACATAATGGGGAACAGGCCTGGTTTATTCAACAAACTTTCATAATTAGTTGTTTTTGTAACCCTATGCAATTACAATAATCTTCAAAGGATTTGGCAATACTTTTTAGTATTTCCAGCCTTCTATAGTAGATACGGATTTGCTTACAATGAAGCTAACTTGAAGAGCACACATAAATTGAGCACAATAAGATTAAATCCAGTAATCCAGAATAATGAGGGATAAAGACCCTAAATAGATGCCTTTGTCACAAAATTGACAGCCATGGGATCCTCACTGGAAAGCAGCAGCTTAGGAAACTTGTTACTGTGCCTTGTTCTCTATTCCTTAAGAATAATTTATATGGTTAAGTGGTCCTTTTATTTTTGTGGAACCGGGGATTGAACTCAGGCCCTTGCACTTGCCAGGCAAGTGCTTATCCTAGTGAGCTATTTCCCAGGCCCCTAAGTGGTCTTTGTAGATAATCTGTACCCATCTAAATGAAAAATTCTGCAATAGTGTAATTACAAGGCCACCATATATATATATATATATATATATATATATATATATATATATATATATATAATTGTTTTTATTTGGTTATTTTGAGACAGGATCTCACTGTGTAGTTCAGATTGGGCTCAGACTTATGGCAATACTCCTGCTTCATCCTCCCCAATTCTTGGATTATATGCATGTGCCACCGTGCCTGCAGTGTAGTGGTTTTAATCTCAATGTTGTACATTCTTTGAAATAGCATTTTAACTGAATTAAGGTTAGACATTTTTAAATACTACATACATAATGATTGGTATATTAAAATTATTTATACTACTTATATCTAATATCCAAAGAAAATTTATTACTAAATTCTTACAGTATTATGGTCTGTCATGCTTATTAATTGATCCCATAGGTATAATTATAGATCAGCATGATTTTAAGGTTTTTTTTTTTTACCAATCAGAAACACAGTTAAGTGCAGAATGAACACATAATGCAGCAATTCAAAGATCACAATAGCTCTTCAAGTTATCTGTCAGATAAAAATGCCCATGTCAGTCACGTTGTATCTAATTCTTCATCAAAAAGTGCTGGTAGGGCCAGGGAGATAGCTCAGTAGAATAAGCGCTTGACTGCCAAATGCAAGGGTCTGAGTTCAAATCCCAGCTTCACCAAAAAAAAAAAAAAAAAAAAAAGATAGCACAGGTGTCCATAGATTGGGAGATTAACAACAATGTTAATAAATGTTTCAGGCTGGGGAGATGGCTCAGTGGAATAAGTGCTTCCTTGGCAGGCACAAGGGACTGTGTACAATTCCTAATTCAAAAAAAAAAAAAAAGTGCTGGTGGAGGTTGTCAGACACCTTCTAATATAGATCCCCAATCCAATGCTTGGTAGATGAGACAGCAGCAGAGATGGAAGAAAAATCTTGAGAAATTCTGAGGAAAAAATGCCCCCTTTCTTCATAACACTCATTTCTCATGTGAGAGTAACTGCATTTTGGGTGCTTAAGAAGGAATGCCTTTGGGGGTATATTTTCTGGCCAAGTTGACTATTTCCCATATCCAATCTGGGTTTTTCTTCAAGATGCTTTCGACTTATTTCCTTCTTTCAATACAATCTTCCTTGGACTGAGAGCTGTACTTTGCTCCAGTGCTATGTCTATCTGTCTCAGAAGCTCTGTTAATATTCTGTGGCATCTGTGAGCAAGGGGGGCATCACAGTGAGATCTCTTGGAGCTACTCCTTCAAGATTCATGCTGTGCATCTAGCAGTATTTTTTTCATGTCAACATTATAAATAGAAACTGAGGCTTGAACACTACTCCCATTCCCATTATTGCTGAAATGCAATTCTACCGAGAGCCCTGCAGTTTCTTATCCTGCACTCCAGGGTCCCCACTCTGACATGGCACTAGAGGCTACTAGATCATGGGTGCCCATAGCCAGCAGCTACGATGCCTTTGTGATGGTTGCTGGAGAGCTGCAGAGCTCTGGGCCTGCAGCTCTACACTAACCCCAGACAGAGCTCTCAGGCTATTTTGCAACTAGTAATACACTTTAAGGCTAAACTCATTTTCTGGATGTATCATATCTTTCAGTTGACACCCTTCTGGCTAGTGACTCTTTTATTTAGATAGCTTTGTTATCCATATGATGCTACAACATGAGGTTATGTAAAACTGATTAAAACCACTTGCATTCACTTATAATGTATGTAGCTGATGCAGAATGAAAATAAGTTAGAAATTCAGGTAATCTGGCATAGTGGAGAAATTAAAATAGGAGAAATAGGGCTGGCCAGATAGCGGGCTAAAGCACCTGCTTAGGCAGACACAGGGACCAGGATTTGATTGTCATTGTGCTGTGCTAGCCCCACCCCAGAGTGAACTGAGATGGTCATTGAGACTGGGCGTTATGGTGTGCAACTGTAATCTCAACTCTTGAGAGGCTGAAAATAGGAGGATCACTATGAGTCCGATCTGTGTAGTGAGACGTTGTAGACCTATTATTAAATACATTTTTTTAAAATAGCAGAAATATAAATTCATTTTTATTCAATTACTGTTTTAATGTGTGCTCACAAGTGAAAGGCTTCCCTTCTCCAGGAATAGTTTTCATTATCTATTAAGAGATTAGCTCTGTCTACAAATATCTAAATGTTCTTCCATTAATAGATTCAATCTTTACGTTTTGGAGCAAGAATCAAATAAGGTAGAATTATTTGATTACATTATGCAAAATTCCATGGGCAAAACTGGAAATAAATTGAATTTTCTTTCTAGGACAAGGATTTACAAAGACTCTAGAAACAGGACAATAATAGGAAATACACCAATATCCTTTTTTAGTACATTGAAGTACATCGTATTTACATCCTTTGTCTGGAGTTGATGCATGTTCATGACGCATTTTAGTGTATTTTTTTGGCAGATAACCTCTTTACTGATGTATTTTCTTATGCTCCTTAACTAGCTGAGCACTCAACAATGCCATTGTTGATATCATCTACAATGTCTTGAGGGTACAGGCTGTCTATGTTGCAGCCTACAGACTGGGTAGTCCCCAGTCTCCTTAATGGTTCCGGACAGTTCTCTGTCTAAAGAGTGGTGCCACATGTCAGGCAATGTTGACAAACTCACTGAAAGTGATATTTCTTCTGTGTTTAATGTTTTCCTGCTTTTTTGTGTCTCTTTGCAGCTCCTTAAGGGCTTTGATAATCAGGGCAAAGGCAGAAGGCACAGCCTCAATCTGAGCCTGTATGTTTTGAATGGTCAGTTTCAGTTTCACTGTAATCCGCAGATGCTTCAAGTCA
>PVKA01037066.1:0-12575 GCA_004027165.1 Ctenomys sociabilis | reverse complement strand
GTCTTCTGGTCCTGGCTCCACTCTGCGCCATCCTCTGTCCTGGCCCCACTCTGGGCCATCCTCTGTCCTGGCCCCACTCTGGGCCGTCTTCTGGTCCTGGCTTCAGGACTATCATGATCCTACTAGACAGGTTCCACCATGAGAGCCAGCAGGACAGTGATTTGGCAAGGGCATGGTGGGCAGACAAGCTAGGCAGGATTCACACTGGCTCCTTGCTCAGCAGTGGGAATGCTGGGGGTGTCAGCTCTGTCTGGGCTTGTACCTTGGCATTAAGGTGTGGCCCTGATGCCATCTTCTTCTTCAATCCAGAAAATCAACCTTTTGTGTCCAGAGGCACTAGGTGAGCTTGTGCCACAGTTAAGATTCTTCTGGATCTTAGAAAATTACTGGCTTCTGTCACTGCCTGTAGAATCCATGAGGAGCAGGGACTGGGCCTGCCTTATTTTACTACTGCATTGCAAAGGCCTGTGAGAGTGGGCCTGTCCCAGGGTTGGCAGCCAGAACACACGGGCTGAACAGATGGACAACCTGGAAAATACAAGCACCTCAACTTAGAAACCCACTACAGTACTTACTGAGTACAGAGAGGTTGGTCCAGATGGGGGATAGTTTACTGACTGCCAAGGCACACCTTGTCTTAGAAGACAGGAGCAAAGTGGATGACGACCTTGCCTCAACAGGAAGTTCATGGACAAGGGCAAGGGGCAAATACTCAGGACTATGACAGGCAGCTAGTGGATTCCACGCTAACTCCAGGATTCCCTTGGTTGTGCTTGACAGAGGAAAAGAAGCTCCATATACTCATCAATAATGCGGGAGTAATGTTGTGTCCATATTCCAAAACAGCAGATGGCTTTGAAACCCATATTGGGGTCAACCACCTGGGTAAGTGTCCTTCGGTGACTCAGCCCCTTTTGTTCTCTGTAGAAAGATGACCCCATTCCAGTGCTGAGAATTGCTCTGGTCTCTTAGACCCTACGATGCCAATAGATCAGACACTTCCTGTTTTCACTCTTCACCTGACCAGCCTGAAGGAGTGAAACCTTCCTATCCATACCATTAAGAAACCCTAAATATCAGAAGATACCAGGAGAAGATTTCATTCTGACATAGGATCGAGACAATGCAGGGCTCTCCAGAAGAGCCAGGAATGCAGGCACTTGGATTGGGCTGCAGAAGTCACAGCCATAAGAGAAGCAAGCAAGCCAAAGGTTGGCCCACAGGGTCAGCAAACCTTGAGAATTTTTCATACAAGATAGGCTGCGGTTCAGATTTCAGGGTGGTGGTTCTAGGGAGGCGTGTGCAGAGTGAGTTGTTTTTACTAATGATTCACGTTTTCTCAGTGCCTGAGCATACCTGGGCCCATAGTTGTATAATCATAGCCAGAAGGGAAACTGGAAGTCAGCAGGTGAGAGTTTTTCCTGGCTAGGGCAATGAGCGGAGGGTCAAAAGAATATAGGTTAAGTGTAATTGCTTCACTATAGTTGGGCTCCAGTCCTTTCTTTGGGCAATCCACTAGCTGGGAACCAACTGACCATTAGCCCTGAGTTATTCTTGGTATCAAAAATTGTCCACACCCAGAAAAATAGTGATCTAATGCTGAGGTGACACTGCTGTCTCAGCCTTCGGTCTCTTGCTGTCTCTCCTTGTAGGCCACTTCCTTCTCACCCACCTGCTCCTTGAGCGGCTGAAAGCATCTGCTCCTGCGCGGGTGGTGAACCTGTCATCCGTAGTGCATCATGCTGGCAAGATCCATTTCCATGACCTCCAGGGTGAGAAGTATTACTGCAGCGGTTTTGCCTATTGCCATAGCAAGTTGGCCAATGTGCTTTTTACTCGTGAGCTGGCCAAGAGGCTTCAAGGTAAGTCTGGAGAAAGAGCCAGGTTAAAATCATTAAGGCACCAGAACTCTTAGAGTCAGGCTGTTAAATACCCACATTTAGGTAGTGGTTCTGTACACGAAGGCAGAGTGATGTTATCAACAGAAAATCTTTGTCTTCCAGGAAGCTTACTACTCAGTTGGTTTAAGGACCCCATAAAGTTACTTTATGTGAGGGCTGGGGAGATGGCTCAGTGGAATAAGCACCTCCCTGGTAAGCACCAGGGCCTGAGTTCAATCCCTGGTTCTTAAAAGAAAAAAAGTTACCTTATGTGTATGTTCCTTTTTTCAGTTAATCTCATTTGACTTTTATAGCAACCTTTTTCAATTGGCAGAGTCAATATTCTTGTTCTAATTTTATAGGTCTAAGTGAGGTCCAAGGAAATGCCCAAGTCAAGATCACTTTTATTTATTTATTTATTTATTTATTTATTTATTTATTTATTTATGGTACCAAGGATTGAACTTGGTGAAAGTGCAATTTTTTTTTTTTTTAATGCAGTACGTGGGATTGAACTCAGGACCCTGAGCTTGCCAGGCAAGCACTTATTCTACTAAGCTATCTCCCCAGCCCCAGGGATTGAACTTGGGAGCTTGTACTTGCTAGGCAGGGGCTTATGTCATCAGCTATCTCCCCAGCCCCACAATTTGTTTTATTTTTTCTTTATTATTTATTTATTTTGTGGCCAGCACAGCCCACCCTGGGGGCAGGACTGGCATGGCATGTGGTGCCGGGATTGAACCACCATGGTTCCTGGGCCCTTGCCTAAGCTTGCCTAAGCAACTGCTTTAGATAGCTAAGCTATCTCACTGGCCCCCAACTCAAGATCAGATGGCTAGTGTAGGACTCAGAAATAGAGCACGGGGTCTCTGCTTTGAATCTGAGTGCTTGCTCCTGTGTGTCTTCTGCTGAGGCCGTGGGGTGCCTTGGTAGGCTGAGTGACAGAGCTGCCACCGCCTGGGATAAGGAGCTGGGGCTGGCTTCTAGGCTCTTGGATCTGAGCTCCCATCCTGCTGAGTAGCAGTCCTGTGTACATGGCCATGTCCTACCTGTTCTGATTTTTGTCCTCTCTGCTGTAAAATGAGTTGAGGCCTCTTAATCCTCAGTGACTCTATGCTGCTCTAAAGCTTTGGATGAGCTGGTGCTCTGACATCTGAGAATCTGGGGCCTCTTTGCTGTACTGAAAGGAAAATCAGAGTTCGAGAACAATGGTCTTCATCAGAACACCAACAACAGAAGAGTAGGGTAATCATAAAAATATGTAATTATAATAATAATTAGAAACCAAGGGCTGGCGAGATAGCTCAGCAGACTAAGCACCTGCTTAGGCAAGTGCAGGGCCCAGGGTTTGATCCCCAACATCATATGCCACACTCGCCCTGCCCTTGGGTAAACTGAGCTGACCAGAGTCTGGGCATAGTGGCACACATCTGTAATCACAGCCCTGGGGAGGCTGGAAACAGGAGGCTCACTATGAATCCGAGCTGCACAGTCAGACCTTGTACAAAATACATAGAAATAAATACATAAAAATAATAGGGAACCTTAAGGTGTTCATGCACCATAGTCTTTTTCTTTTCTTTTTCTTTTTAAAAGCAGAATATATTTATGAGGGAAAGGAAGTTTCTGTGTGAGAGGGAGAAAGGTCCTGAGTGGGTTGCCAAGGAACCTGCCTTTTCTAGGGGTTTTTATAGAGCAAATGTATGAGGTGAGGAGGGTCCAAGGTGGGGAAAATATGGGAAATCCAAAGTGGGCATGAGGTAGGATAAAACTATGGTCAACCAATAAGATTACAAATATAATCGCTCAGGTAAAATTGATTGAATAGGGATCAAATGGGCAAGTGTGTCAAGTAGCAAGTGGGTATGAATGCAGAACAGGGTCTTTTCCTGTAGGGGGCTGGGGTAGTGGCTCTTCCTGGCTTTCTCGAGGTGGTGATACCTGTTCAGAATATTAGTCCCTATAGGGAGTGTGAGTACATTTCTTTTATCTTTTGTCTTGAGATCTGGCCCATAGCAAGGTGCCTGTCTCCCACATAAGTTGCAAGGCACTGTCTTCTTCAAAAGCCTAGCCCTGTCTGCTGATGATATTTCTATCTAACTCAGCTGCCTATAGTCTTCCCCCTCTGAAGAAGTACTGTGAACTGCTGGGAGGGAGTAATGGGCAATGAATGCTCTCATTTTCTTTCTTGTCTGTTTTTTTTTTTTTTTTTTTTTTTTTTTTTTTTTTTTTTTTTTTTTTTTGTGGAACTGGGGATTGAACTCAGGCCCTTGCACTTGCCAGGCAAGCACTTATTCTACTGAGCCATCCCCCCAGCCCCTCTGATTTATTTTTTTATTGCAGTGCCAGGGATTGAATTCAGGACCCTGTGCTTGCCATGGAGGCACTTATTCCACCGAGCTATTTCCGCAATGCACTGATTTCTTCAGGCTGAATGGGAGGGCTAGTTGTTGATTGGCAGTTTGGAGATAGTCTCCAGAGGGTCTGTCTAAAGGTCCTTAGTAGACACCAGATGTTTTCATCCTGGGTAGGTGTGTGGCTTTAAGTCTGGAGGAGACAAAGCCAAAGAAACAATTAAGCATCATATGCTGTAGCCTTACTCACTGAAGGCGTGCAACATTCTTCCCGGTAGATGCTATTGGGAAGACACAACCAGACAGTCTTCTCTGGAATCCACACTCTTTGTCCTACATTAGCATCAAACCCCTTAGAGCTTTCAGTGATACAAACAGCCCCCCTTGGGCACAGGTGCCGTAGGTTTGCACTGGTGTAGACCTTGGCCCTGCAGCTTGCTAGTTGTGTCCTTAGGCAATTTATTTACACTCCCTGTGGCTGAGGTTTCTTAGCTGTAGATAGGTGTCTTACAATTTCCTGCCTCACGACCTTAAGAATTAGGGGCCGGAGAGATGACTCAGTGGAATAAGTGCTTCCCTGGCAAGCTCAAGAGCCTGAGTTCAATCCCTGGTTCCACCAAAAACAAATAAATAAATAAATGCACAACCTTAAGAATTAAAGGAGACAGGGGCCAGGGAGATGGCTTAGTGAAATAAGTGCTTCCCTAGCAAGCACAAGGACCTGAGTTCAATCCCTGGTTCCACAAAAAAAAAAAAAAAAAAAAAAAAGAATTAAAGGAGACAATGTAAGTAATGCACGTAACACAGCCCTTGCACATAGGAAGTTTTGTTTGAGCAGTGGTAGAGGGATGTCTTGGGGACAGGTTAATTTCTATCAGCACCCACCAACCTAAATCTCATTAGATGTATTTTCCAGGCCAATGCTACTCAAGAGTAGGCCTTGCCCCACCACCTCCCAGTTAGATTGCTAGCCCTTTCTGTAGAACTTGTAGAGGTACAATGCCTGCCAGTGATTGACAATGCTTCTTAATATGTGTGTTTTTTGTTATTAGCACTTAAACCACAGTGTAAAGGTAACATCAAAATAGAAGGACTTTGAGCTTTTAGGATGCCCACCTTTTGGAGAGTAAAAGGCTGAGAAGGCCATAGGTCTTTCTGGAATAGTTTGATTCATCCCTAGATAAATTCTGCCTGGTGAGGAGCATACATTCGGAAGCCTGGGGTTGGGCTTCCAGAGTCCCTTCTTCTCACATATTTTGCCACAGAGATGAGCTATTTTCCTGGCCTATGAGTGGGCTGTTGGTCTCACTGTGCCCTCTTTGCCCTAGGCACAGGGGTCACCACCTATGCCGTGCATCCAGGCGTTGTCAGGTCTGAGCTGATCCGGCACTCCTTCCTTCTGTGTCTGTTGTGGCGATTCTTCTCCTTCTTCGTCAAGTCCACGTGGCAGGGGGCACAGACCAGCCTGCACTGTGCCCTGGCTGAGGGCCTGGAGCCCCTGAGCGGCAAGTACTTCAGGTGGGTGGTGGCAGCGTGGTTTCTCTGTGTGACATGAGTAGGACGCAAGACTCCATGCATTTTGTGTTAGCTGTCAAGTCTGTGCCCAGCAACAGAAATCCCAGTATGGGTTGGACCTGCAGACCACTTCCTTTTCCAAGGAAGTTTACATTAGAAACTTAGGTCAGAAAGAATGTTCTCATGGCTCTATTTTATACCAGAGAGTCATGTTCCCATGTAGACTTCATAGCTTTCTAAAATCTGTTGGGGCTGACCAAATAGCTCAGTGGATTAAAGCACCTGCAAACAGGCACAGGTGCTTGGGGTTTGATCCCCAGGCCTGCTGTGTCAGCCCTAGCTTAGGGTGCACTGATATGGCAATTGAGACTGGGCATGGTGGTGCATGCGTGGTAATTCCAGCACTTGGGGGGCATTAAGACCATGAACACCCTGTAGATCCTTCCTTAAAGAAAAAAACTGTTGGAGATCCAGGGAGATAGTGTGGTGGTGTAAGTGCCTGCCCTGCAAACACAAGGGCCTGGGTTTAATCCCCAGTACCACATGCCCTGCCAGCCCAGAACCTCTGGTGCACCATGCTGGCCAGTGAAACTGGGTGCAGTGATGCAGTCTGTAATCCCAGCTCTGGAGCAGCTGAGACAGGAGGATCACTATGAGTCCAAGCTGTGTAGAGACCCTGTACTAAATAAATAAATAAATAAAAGATTTTTTAAAAATTATTTTTTAAAAATCTGTTGGAGACTGTCCCGGTGGGCTAGACCACAGAAAGAACACTAGTGGGCCTTCTGGATCTTTTCTCCTCCTTTAAGCCTTTGGCTGGTTTGGTTTACAAATTATTTAATAGTACTTGATGGTAAGTGCTATGGGGAAGGCTATGACTCTGTTCTGTAAATTCTGTATTCCACTCCTGTCAAAATTGCCTTCATGCCGGGCGTGGTGGCGCATGCCTATAATCCCAGCACTCGGGAGGCTGAGACAGGAGGATTGTTGTGAGTTCGAGACCACCCTGAGCTACAAAGTGAGCTCAAGGCCAGCCTGAACTGCATAGTGAGACCCTGTCTCAAAAAAGACAAAAAAAAAAAAAAAAAAATTGCCTTCATCTCTGACATACTGAAGTGTTGGTACTGACTCTTACCACAAGCTTGGAGTGAAGGGCCGGAGAGATGACTTAGTGGAATAAGCACTTCCCTGGCAAGCGGAAGAGCCTGAATTCAATCCCTGGTTCTGCCAAAAAAAAAAAAAACTCAGAGTGAAGACAGAGTTTGAGAGTAAAGGAATTCTAGGATTAAGTCTCCTTCTCATTCCATGACTTAACCCATCCCAGGACACTCTGCTGTCTCTCCTTGTTTCAAGGCTGTTCATCAAGCATCACTAAAGTGAAGCACTGGAAATAACATTAGTGTCCAACACTAGGGGAATGAATAAACTATAGTAGCTGGTTACCATCAGCAGATAATGTCGCTTGAACTCTTATAATGTGTTTGGAGCTCTTCTAAGTTTTTAAGTACATTAACTCATGTAATCACCACTACTCTGAGAGATGGGTAATTATATACCCATTTTTACAGATGAAACTCAGGCATAGCAGTTAAGAAACTCAAGTTTGTAGAATTTGTAAGCGGTAGAGCTGAGGCTGACACCCAAGCAGCCTGACACAAAGGTGTCAGCTGTCAGTGGGGTTGACCCCAGCTACGTGAGCTGGCCACACCAAATACGTGAAATATGGCCAGGCCAAGTGGAGAAGTGCTGTCAGTGTAAAATGTCCACTGAATTTTGAAGACACAGTACTAAAAAAAAAAGGTCCATTAATATTTTTTCATATTGAGTACATGCTCAAATGTTTTGGCTTTATTTGAATAAGATATATTTATAAAATTAATTTGACCACCTTCTTCTTACTTTTTAAATGTAGCTAATGGAAAAATTTAGGCTGAATGTGTGATTCACATTTATGGTTTGTACATATTTCTATTGAACTAAACTACTATGGAGAGTCCAAGTGTTTAAATTACCACCTTAAAGGTATGACAAAAGACTAATCATTAAATATATTATTATTATTTTGTCTTTCTGAGACAGGGCCTCACTATGCAGCTCAGGCTGGCCTTGAACTCACTTTGTAGCCCAGAGTGGTCACAGTGATCCTCCTGCCTCAGCCCTCCTAGTGTTGGGATTATAGGCATGCACCACCATGCCTGGCCTTAAACATAATATTAAATAATGTTTCGTTTATGGGACACTGTTGGCCATGTAACATTGTGAGAAAAAATATATAATAGTGTTCATTATAAATACATAGAGCACAATCTGAAAGGATACCTAACACTGAGTAGCAGTGGTTACTTTAGGGAACTTCAGGGAGAATCAGGCAGAATCCAAGGGAAGATGAAAGGCTACACCTTTTTATTCTAGATATTTCTTTATTATTTAAAAAATGTTAAGCCAAGAGTGTTGGCTGGAGAATCATACATTCAAGGCTACCATGGACTACATTGTGAGACCCTTTTTCAAAAGAAAAAACATCTATCTATCTATCTATCCACTATCACCTGTCAATCTATTTGTCAATTATCTATTATCTGTCTATCATCTATCTATATTGGGACTTGAACCCAGGGCCTCAAACAGCACTCTGTGACTGAGCTACATTCTTAGTACTCTATCTTTATTTTGTTTATTTATTTATTTTTTGAGACAGGGTCTTGCTAAGTTACCTAAGCTGTCTTTGAACCTGTGATTCTCCTGCCTCAGCCTCCCAAGTAGCTGGCACCATAGGCATATACCACTGTGTCTGGAAAAACACATATTTTTAAGAAGAGAAAGATATTCTACTTAAACTGAATATAGCATGATCCTAGTTCTGTGTAAAAGAAGGAGGCACACTGTACTGTATATCTATTGTTACATGAACAAAACAAATAGAGTGTGAGAAAAGTAATATATAAAACATAGGCTTTTTTTTTAATGTTTGGTACAGGGTCTCACTATGCATCACAGACTTGTAGTGATCCTTCTGTTTTCAGCCTCCACAGTGCTGGGATTGCAGGCATGTGCCATCACACCCGGTCTCAGTGGCCAACTCATTGTGCATTGGGGGACTGGCATGGCCTGAGGTGCTGGGAATTGAACCCCAGTCCCTGAGCTTTCCTAGGCGGGTGCTTAGTCCACTGAGCTATCTCACCAGTCCTGTTCTTCTGCTAGTAATATGTTTTCCAAAGGCCATACAGAATTTTCATAATAAAAATATTTATTATTTGGTACTAGGGATCAAACCCAGGACCTTGCACTTGCCAAGCAGGTGTATATGCTGCTGAGCTATCTTCCTGGCCCTTCAAATTACTTTTAAAACAAAGTTACAATGTAGGAACACATAGGCTTCTCTGTTAATATATTCTGCAAGATTAGTCCCAGGAGCAATCCAAAGCCAGGCGTGGTGGCGCATGCCTGTAATCCCAGCACTTGGGAGGCTGAGCAATCCAGCAGATTTCAAGGCAGTGGTGAGCAGAAGCATGTGATGAGATAGTTGCAACAAACCAAGTGTGATAAGGAAATAGGTACAGTTCTCTTGGTGACAAGGACACTAGCCTCTACCACTGCTGTGCTTCACAGCTTACATTCGCATGGAGGTTTGTGAAATTAAATGAAATAATTTCCTCATTCGGGATTACAGATGCCCTGGAAATCACAGGGCCACTTGGGTCCCCTAAGCCCCAGACTGTGTGCCCATTTTGCTTTGGCAAGAACCTGGGGCACATTTGAGGCTGGGGAGATGGCTCAGTGGAATAAGCACTTCCCTGGCAAGCACAAGGGCCTGAGTTCAATCCCCAGTTCCACCAAACAACAACAACAACAACAAAAACCTGGAGGCAGCTTGAGTGAAAGAGAGATAAGAGGGTAGAGGGAGAACCAGCTCCTATCAGAGGCATCCTTATCCTGGGGGTGCTGGGACTCAAACCCAGGACCTTGCACCTGCTAGGCCAGGGCTCTGTCACTGAGTTATGCTGTTAGTTCAGGGCTCTTTAAATAAATACTTAGGGGGCAAGGAGATGTATGTTGGTATCCCCAGTACCAAAAAATTAAAAAAGCATTTCAAAATAATTTCTTTGAGTCCAGTTCATTGCATTTCATACATTTAGAAACATATTCTGAGAAAGAGACCATGTGCCTCCCCTGCCTACCAGTTCTCACTCTTCTGTATCTGCCCTTCAGTGACTGCAAGAGGACCTGGGTATCTCCAAGGGCCCGGAATAAGAAAACAGCTGAGCGCCTGTGGAATGTGAGCTGTGAGCTTCTAGGAATCCAATGGGAGTAGCCAGGGGAAGAGCTCTGGCTTTAGGAGGAGGCCTGATCCATGCCATGATGAAAGGGAACCCAGGAGAAGGCCCAGCACCGAAGGCTTGTCCTACTCACCTTTCTGGAAATCTTGGTCCACCCAGCCTTCAGGGGAGGCTGATCTTGGCCCAAGACATACCTGCCCACAAACCTTCCTCGTGAGACTGGGAGAGTTGGCACCTTGTGGGACAAGAGGGCTGGGCAGATCCCAGCCATGCTGCAATAGGGGTGGAACAAGAGCCTGGGGAATTAGGCCGATTTCCTCACCAGTGCTAAAAGCACCAGCCTGCACGCTCAGCTGAGGTGACCGAAGCATCAGTGTTACCACACAATCAAGTCCCTTGCTTTGAACTCTGGACTGACCTCTTTCCCCTCTCAAAGGTGACTCACAACCCTGGACCCTGGACCAATTCAGGAAAATGAGCTGAGCTTAGCTGAATTTGATTTCTTCCTTTGAAAACCCTGAAGCCACTGTGTGAGATTGGGCCTTCCCCTTTCCCAACATGCAATGGTTTCTTCTTCTAAAAATTTCCTTTTACCTCAGTTTCTAGAGGAAATAAAAATTTGAATACGTATCACTGCCTTATTCATTTTTCTCAGAGAGAATGGAGCAAAGAGGGAAGAATAGTATTGTACCCTTCCCACCCACCCATAACTTTCTAAGAATATTGCATCTGGGGTCAAAATCAGATGCCCCCGCTGGGAGTTTTTTTTATTTCTTCCAGTGCTAACATTTTTTTTTTTTTATCTGAGAAGTACACGGAGTAGCTTAAAATACAGAGTTGCTCAGTTCTACCATGGGTTAAAATCGAAGGTAACGTTGTAGGCAGCTGAGTTAGATAGAAATATACTAGACAGGGCCAGGCCCTCAAGGAGACAATATGGAAGTCAAGGTGACTTTGCAACTTGGAAGAGACAGACGCTCCCATAAGGGCCAGATCTCAACACAAAAGAGGAAACACAGCTCCACATTTCCCTGGCTATGGGCATCAGGGATTGATATGCTAAATAGGTATCAATCACCTTGAAAGAGCTCAAATGAGTCACTAGCCCAACCCCCAATAGAAAGAGACCCTGTCCTGTATTCATGCTTCCTTGCTATGTGACTTGCTTCCCCATTTGTTACTGGATTCCCCATTTGGTAATCAATTTTACCTGAGCAATGGTGCTTGTAACCTCATTGGCTGACCATAGCTTTGTCCCGCCTCATGCCCACCTAGGCGAGTTCCCATGCCTTCTCCACCACCTTAGACCTGCCTCTCCACATGGTTTTCCTCTATAAAAGTTCCTGGAAGAGACAGCTTCCCAGGGACCACCTGCTTGGAGTGCCCCCTTCTGTCCCCCAGGAGCTATTCTGCTCATAACCTCCATTTGTTCCTAAAATTTATTGTTTGGTTTTAGAGAACATGAACTCATCCTAGGTCTGGAGATCATTTTTTTCCCTGTTCATTTGGAGGTTCCTTGTATCAACACCACATTTAATTTATACAAAGAAGCAAATACACCAAATGCTGATAATACACCTGAGATCATTTTTTGTTCCCTGTGTCAGGGAGACAACCAGACACAAACCGTAACAGGCACGATGTGTGTGCCCTAAGGAAGAGGCCAAGGAGGGCAGAGCAGGAAGACCTTGGGTGGCTCCCTCCAGAGAGGACTCGTTCCTCAGAATCAGCCCCCTCACCCACTCCGAAGATGATTTCCCTTTTCTAACATCTGTGAAAATTTAATTTAGTGGTTCATTTTGGTCGTCAACTTGAGTTGCTTGGAAGCTGCCCAGAACATAAAGGAAGCACACTTCTCCCGGGTATGTCTGGGGAAGTCAGGGGCCAAGCCGTGGGGACTGTGTCTGGTTCCTAGCCCTTCCTTTCTGGTCTTCCCTTGGGCTGTGCTTCCTGGAGGCCAGCAGGTCAGCAGCTGTCCTCTCTACCTCTGTGCCTGCTGAGCAGGACAGAAACCTCTGGAACAGTGAGATAAAGTAAACCCTTCCTCTTTGAAGTTGTGGATCTCAGGGATTTTTGTCTCAGTAAGGAAAAGTTAATTTACCTCGCCAACCTTCAGCCCCTCTAAAACCCCAGCTGTCACCTGAACTCCTCATTCCCCAGCCCTGGGCTTCTGCCTCTGAGTGTAATTCAGCCTTCATAAGAAAGTCAAAAAAACAACAACAACAAACAAACAAACAAAACAAACAAACAAACAAACAAAAAAAAACAGGGGGCTGGGAGATGGCTCAGTGGAATAAGCACTTCCCTTGTTAGGTCTGAGAAGCCCACCGCGTGAAGAAAGACTCCAAGAGACGTCCTCTCATGCAAAAGCAAGGGGATTTTATTACTACGTGCACGTAGGGCGATCTGAACACGCAGGAACAGAGCGCGCCCCCAACGTGGTGGGTGCAGTTTTTAAAGGCAAAAACCACAAGATAGGGGGTGCAAGCAAATTACAGAAGCAAATCGCATTGGTTAGTGAGGGGTAACATTTAAAATAATTGGTAGGT
>PVKA01037065.1:0-21289 GCA_004027165.1 Ctenomys sociabilis | reverse complement strand
CGGCCACACTCCAGCATGTGCCATGCAGCTACTCATAGGCCTGTGTCATGTTCCCACATGACTCCTCCGGAAGGGACCACATTTCTTCATCTCTTCAGAGTGTATGGTAAAGGACTTAGGCAGAGGACTCACCCTGCCTATGTTTGTCACTCACTGGCTGTGTGGCCTTCACATTTTCTTTAACATTTCCGGTCTCAGTATTTTGGACTGAGAATAATAACGCCTGCCTCATTGTACTGTGTGAGGATAAAATAAATTACATGGAAAGGGAGGACAGTGCCTGGCTCAGAGCAGCTCTCATCTTCATGATCACAAGAATTTTACCGTCACTCACTCAACAAACATTCACAGGAGCCATTTTGAGGCAGACGGGCACTGGCATCACCACGAGCCAGGTCAGGACACTCTGTCCTCATGAGGTTTGTGACAGGGGAGAGAGGAAAAACAGCGAAGGAGGCAAATAGATGACAATCTCAGTAACAAACACAGAGGAAGTGTGGGCACCAATGTCAGCAGGAAATGGGGTGGAGAGGGACTCAGGCTGTCGGGCACTTTCGCTCACTCTTGAGGACAGAAATCTTGCATGGTCCCCACACCATTGGAGAGCGATGGCTGGACGGATGAACGAATAGGGGGTTAAGATAGTATTTCTCCCGGGTTATCTTTATGTTCATGGAGTCTAGAAGCTTGAGAAGAGTTATGATCCAGTGGATTTGAGGGCTCTGACGGGAGGTGAGAGGAGGTTATCTGGACCAATGGGTCATTTCCTTAGTTCTGTCTTCTTTTCAGACGCGCCAGGATCCCTGGACCGCAGGTCTAGGTCCTCACGTTAGGACCCTTGGTTTGCTGAGTCCATACAAAGCTTGCTTCCGGTCCTGCACGCCACTGCATCAGCGGAAGGGGCGTGGCCAGAGAGGCGCGGCTCATATTGATCCGACTTCACCCAGAGGCCCTGTAAGAAAGTTCCGTGCAGGCCAGAAGCACGAGGGATAAAATAATCACCCTTGCGCCCTTTGAAGCTTTTCTCCCCTGAATATGTTCTCCATGGGCCCTTGAGAACTGGTCTTTTGGGTGCCAAACCAAGGCCTATTTCTTAATCCCTTAGCAGAGAGCAGGAAGCAGTTGCAGAGAGAGCCAGGCGGGGTCATTCCCGCATAGGATGTCTGTGTGCAGAGCGAGAGGTGCTTCCTGGGGAGGGTTGAAGTACGCTCTGATAGGGGAACAGCGAGGCCGAACAGAGGAGGTAAGGCCGGGAGAGAGTGCGGAGTGGGGCGGGCACTGAGACGAAGGAGCCGCTGGCGCAGGCCTGGTCGTGACCGTGTGGTAGGGCCTAAGTGGATGTAGGGTTAGTGCACTTGGAGGTCTCAGGTTTAAAACAACCTCATTCTGCTTGCTATAACGTCTAAAGTAGTCATTTGCATACAGAGAGAGAAGTACTTAATTTCATCTGGTCTCAACACCATCTATTACATTCCAAGCCCTCTTCTAGGCATATCAGGGACAGCAAGACGGATGCCTGCCAGGTATTTTCCCAGTAGGGCCACAGGACAGTAACATGTTGACACATTTTTGTGTGGTTGGCAAGTAGAGAAATAAGTAGTTGGTCTCAGGCCCCATTGCATCGGCTTTATCACCTCCTAGGGCTGGGTCTCTTCTGATTAGTGGGTGATTTTGCCTTATCAGATATGAAATATTTTGAATATTACTCCTGGGATATTGGAAATGGCTGCATGAACTAGCTATATTCCTGTATTATGTATTTAGACATTTGGAAGTACTGAGTATGAGTACGGGCTGTAAGCCCACCGGCTTAGTATCAGCCAAGTGTAAGTCTTCTCATGAGGTTGATGTGTCAGGCTAGGTAGCAAGCAGGAGAGGGCCGTGTGCCCCCATCTGGGCACACTGCACCCCTCAGAAGCCCAGAGGATTGTATACTTTTGTCTCCTTTCCTGCAGTGGGAAGAAACAGGAAAAAGACAGATGCGAATATAACCACGGCAAGCCTAAACAAGCTCTCTTCCTTGCTCTTTCAGCTCGGAGAACCAAGTGATGTCTCAGTCTCCCAAGCCACCCAGCAGGCAGCTGGGACAGGGAGGCACGTGGCAGATGTTTCCCAACCTGGAGATTCAGAATGTCTGAGCGGATGATCTGCCGTGCTGGAGTGAACCCATAGAAGAGGCTCCTGGGGCCAGCTCCTCAGGGTCTGGTGGGTGACAAGGCGTGAGCAGCTGTTTATTGTGTGGCAACTTCTACATGTGGTGGCATCTGAGCTGGCCAGCAGGACTCAGGGAGTTCCTAGAGCACTAAGAAACAGGATTCTCTCTTGGCTTTTCAGGGAAGGCTCTCTCCTGCCTTGAGTTCCTTATTTTTGCTAAAATTCACAAATTATCCTTGGGTGATTTCTATGAGATTTACTCAGCTTAAAATGGCATAAAGTGAAGACAGTAGAAGGATAGGATAAAGGAAGACAAAGGAGCATGATTTCCCCTGTTGTCAGCCCGTGGAGAGTCTGTCTTACTGTCCCATGAGCCATTGCAGTGGCTTGTGGAGAGCGGCTGTCCTCACTGACTGCAGGACCAAGCGAACCAACATATCAGGAGGGCCTGTACTCTAAGAAGTAGGAGAATTCAGCCTGCCTCACTCAGGCAACAAGCTCTCCTAGGTCCTCTCACTAAGGGTGTGAACTCACATCGTGCACATCAACGTGCGGGTGGTTGAAGCAAGCAGCACACACCTTGCTCCTGATCTACGTCTGCAAGGGGTCGGGGTGGGCAGTGGGTAGATGTGAAGATGGCTCCCACAGAGGAACCACCTCTGTTTTTTAGTTCAGCTATACCCTGACGGTCAAAAAGACCAGAATTTTGAGCAGCCTTTCCCTGCATGTGGACTTCACCCCAACCGTCCCTGTGGTCCACCTATGGCTTTCGCCTTTCTCTCTGGAATAATATTGTTGGAACATGATTGTCTACAGCTGCCTTTGGACCATCCTGATGGGGCCAAGAGGCTGTGTAGCTCCCATGTGTTCTGCAAAGCTGAGAACATTTTTTACTCCTTTTTGGAAGAATTTTGCCAGCACCTGAGCTAGCCAAGACCTGTATTCCTTCCCTACAGGTGACTGTTCCATTCCTTCATATCTTCTGGTTCCTACAGGCTCCAGAAGAGATCAGTTCTTAACACTTCCCAGTTTAATTCCCGAGGTTCTTTCTTATGTTGTTACATTGATTTTCTTTTTGTGCTCTTTATTGGAAACTAATTTCTAAGGAGGGAATTGCAAACCAATTTATAGATGGAGAAAGAGCTAATGGTGAGCAAGAAAAGTCACAAGCTTTCAATCTATGAGATGTAGGCAGCTGCCTCCTTTCTTTCCATTTCAAGAGCCATCTTAGTTGTGAAAATTTGGGGGCTCAGCCTTGTTCCTGACTAAGCCTTTGGGTGTGGAGTTAAATGCATACAGTACTCCTTCTTTTTTGCAGAACTGGGGATTGAACTCAGGCCCTCGCACTTGTCAGGTAAATGCTTATTCTACTGAGTTATCTCCCCAGCCCCACAGCACTCCTTTTGGTCTTTTGAAAGTAATTACCACTCACATTGCTATAATGTATATACATAGAGTATAAATTTCAGGCCTCTCTCAAAAAAAAAAAAAAAGGGAAATAATAAAAGAAAAACAGAAGAGCCCGAGTCTATAAATTCAGAGTTTCCCTGGGGTTCTGTTCCCTTTCATGTTCTGTGTGATGGATTGTACCTAGACTTAACAGCTTAAGACATCCATTTGATTTTCCTCAAATTTCAGAGGATCTGGCGCTTGGGAGAGGTTCACGGGAGCGCTCTGGTTTGGTGCTTCTTGTGTGAACACAGGTTCAGGTGCCTCCTAGGTTGTACCTGAAGACGGCACATTCACGTTGCTAGCAGCAGCAGGGGTCTGCCAGCTGGGAGCTCAGCTGGGATGCTGCCTGGAGCCCTGGCACTAGGCGGTCCAGCATGGTAGCCGGGAGGCCCCTGGACTCCTACATCAGAACCTCAGGGTTCCAAGTGCAGGTTCTCTAGAGCAGGGCAGAAGCATTCGCTGCTGGCTGAGCCGACAGGAGCCCCTACAGTGGGTTCCAGCCTCCTGCTGAGTGTTACAGCACATGTAGGAAGAAAGCAAGAGACAGTGCGGGCAGGGGTGTGGGATGACCAGGCGTGCACAGGGGACAGAAGGCCATCAGGTGCAGACCCTCAGCTTACTGTTGAGGACAGTGGGAGAAGGGCAGTGGGGGTTTCAGGAAACAATAACAGTGACTACAGAAGAGGAATGAAGCATTTGTACAAGCCCGAGGCAGGTGGCAAGCAGGAAACTGCAGTGTCCCCAGGTGCCTTTCATTCTCAGCAGGCCTCACCTTGCCCTGTGAGCAGCCCAGCAGTCATTAGCGCCCAGGGCTTCCAGCTGTGGCCAGAAGAGAGCAGGGAGTCACTGTGCTCCTCTCTGGTTCAAAGGGCAGGACAAGGATGGCCTTGGATGTCTCCTGGACTCAGTTTATGGAGTTGTGATCTTCAACACCAGCCCACCAAGAGCCAACAAGGAGGGGCATGGACCCACCCGTCCGTGGCAGGAGTGGCAAGGTCATATTATAGACGAGCAGGTAAGATGGGACATAATTTTGCCACCATTTTTGGAGAATGCGATCTGCCACAGTTATCTTTTGGGAATTTTATTTCCTGCTGGAATAGCCATTGTAGGCCAGGGGAGGAGCTGTAAAAGAAATTTTCTCCATTGTCTATTCCTCTGTCTGTGTCTTCTCAATTGATTCCCATCCTCTCTGCATAGCAGTGGTACAGACGGACCGCCTGGCACACCCCAGGCGGCCTAGAACATCGATTCGGCTCTGCGCATCAGTGGCGGTGCCGTTGCATTTCA
This sequence comes from Ctenomys sociabilis, assembly GCA_004027165.1. Lineage (NCBI taxonomy): Eukaryota > Metazoa > Chordata > Mammalia > Rodentia > Ctenomyidae > Ctenomys > Ctenomys sociabilis. Next base: position 16,393 of record PVKA01037065.1, on the reverse strand, counting down.
CCATAATCTGACGCTGATTTACGACTTGGCCCAGTCATTTTCTCTACTGCATACTGTTCAACAGGTTTGTTTTCTAATATTTATGTCAGGGCTAGATGACAACAGAGAGCAATTGTTCAGGTTTGGGAAGGATTTTTTGGGAAATTTCCAGAAGGGTGTGATGGAGCATTTCCCAGCCTTTGTAGTGGATTACCCATGTTCTCTAGGAAGGCCTTTGCTTTGGATCTGTGGAGAAAACGCCCTGGTCAGCCCTGCCCAGCGGAGCCCTCAACACTATGCCGTGGACAACACACTTGACCCTCGTTGTCGCTCCCACTTTCCTCGGCCTCAAGATTGTCCTGTTGGTTCTTGGAGTTCTTTAGTACCTGTTTTGGTAATCAAACTTTCAATACAAAATGTATAAACTCATGAATCATATTTTAATTCTTCTAACCTGTACCAGCATTTCCACTGCTTGGCAAGCTGTTGAAGAAAAATGGCTAAGAGCTTGTCTTATTTAGTGATAAGTATCTGACTCATCATTTGTATATGACTAAGCTGTTTTGTAACTTGATGTAATTTAGACCTGCATCAAAAGGGACAGCTTGGCAGACGGAAATATTTCATGAAGGTATTAGGCAAATTATCTACCTGGCTATCTGATTTATGCTCACCCACTCCATGAGTGTTACATGATTTACGAATAATTCCCATGCGCACCCTGCTGGGGATTTCTGAGGGTCACTGTGTGTGCTTGCTATGCCTCCTCTGCGGTTTTCACCCAACAGCACATCTGCACAGCCATGTACTGGTCCCAACTGATGTTCACACAACCAAGAAGCAGGTAGAAGATGTAGCTTGGGAGCCTGCCAGCCCCAGTATCAAATGTTTCCATCCTGGAGTTGAGGAACCAACTTCTTATGCTAGCAATGCGCCTGAACGTGATTTGCGTAAAAATCACTGCACATGTTAATTAAAAGAAGGCTTCCGGCACCTGAGCCCTGAAGGCTGCTTTGGCAGTCAGGTGCGACCCACACAGCTGCAGATCGCTGTGCCCAGTGTTTTGTCATCCTCGGGTCTCAGCTCCTACCTGCTGCCACACTGGCTCTCGTGTGCTGCTCCGTGCTCATCCTGAGGATCTGCTTCTAATGGTTAGAAAGCTACAGATAAGAGGCCCTTCTTTGCCTGCTTCATTCAGTTGATCATAGTCAGTCAACTCCTATCCTGGGAGCTTCTGGCTATGGCTGGATCTAGGCCAAAACAAACGAGCCTTTCTCTTCCTATCTCACTAGTTTCTTGCAGGCTTTTTGGTACCTGTTAAGTGACCTGACAGTGAAATGCGCCATTTCAGGGGCATCTCCAGGGAGTTAGGAGGCAGCAGAGCTCTCTTTCCCCAAGCCAAAATCGTGAAGTGTTTTTCTACTGTTCAAGGTTCAGCGATTATCCTGACAAAAATCTCAGTGGCCTCTAGAGCTGCACTTCTCAGATTGTAGAGGGTGTGGGAATCATAGGGCTCTTGTTAACATGAAGCGTGTAACCAAACGGGTGTGGATAAGGCTGGAGCCCGAGTTTCCAACATCCTGCGATCCCACAGGGCTGGCTCTTGGAATGACAGGAAGGGCGATCCATACCAGAATCTCTTTGGGAAAAAGCATCTTGTTTGTCCTGGGAACTTGTATCCTAAATCAACTTTCAGACAAGTGTGGGTGAGTGATTTAATGACTTTAGGAACTGAGGTTTCCCCATCAATGAGGCAGATAAGGAATGGCAGAGGACCTAGGAGGCGGAAACAATTGGGAAGCAGGGTGCAGTGTCACAGGAGAGCTTTCAGGATCTAAGGGCTCAGATGGGCGAGGATACAGTTCTCTTGGACTCTCTTCTCCCAGGCTTGGGAATGAAGCTGCAGCAGCAGCAGCAACACAACAACAACAAAAGTTCAGATAAACAATGGATTCTTTTTTTAGTATAAGGAGGCGCCCACCGATTCTAACAGCCATCGTACTGTATCAAACCAAACCATTTCACTTGTCCTCTCCCTCCTCTTACTGGAGGTAATGGCTGGCTCACAGCTAAATCCCCAGAGAACAGACACACTGGGGCATGGAGTAGACCTCAATGTGTGCTGAATAACTGATGCCAAAAACCTGTCCTCTCAGTTCCCCATCCCCTGCCCTAGGTAGGAAGCCACTCTTGAGAGCCAGTGGGAGGTCTACGTCTCTCCTACCTGGACCTCCAAACCCTGGGGTTGGAGGTCAAGAGCCCACTTGGGTCCCAGGAGCAGCCCTGGAGTTGGGCTAGAAAGATGCTCTGAAGTGGGTCATCAGAGCTCGATGGGTGTCAGCAGTGGTGTCAGCAGCTCAGCAGCTTGATGGGCCGGGTCTGAGTATCAGCAGAAGAGCCAGGAGTGGAGAGAGTAGGGAAGCAGGCACAGGCAGATGGAGTGGGCGTGAGGAGTTGCGTTCAGCATGTGCGGTACAATATTCACAACAGAAGAAATGGTACAAGGAAACTCCAGTTTGATGGGTTTGGATTTATTTGCATAACTCTCACATGCAGTACTGTAAAATATGTGTCAGAACACATAGTACTATACTATACGGTACAATCAATAAAACTAACAGTGCTGTATAAATAAGATGTACTGTATAAAAGAGACATTAGGCTCTGTAAATAAGATGTACAGAACTGTATAAAGAAGAAAAGATGGAACATAAATTTGAACAGTAACGGTCATTAAATGAGGAGTATCTATCCTTTTTTTTGGCGGAACCGGGTATTGAACTCAGGCCTTTGCGCTTGCCAGGGAAGTGCTTATTCCACCGAACCATCTCCCCAGCTCCTCTGTATCCTTTTATAGGTTTCTCAGAGAGAGAGATAGACAGACAGACAGACAGACAGACAGACACAGAGAGAGAGACAGAGAGAGCAAGAGCTGGTTCTGGTCAAGGTTTCAGATTGAGTCACTGACACTGAAAGAAGAGTTTAAATAGTGCTTTTCTGACATGTCTACACATTGCTACACCTGGAAAAAAAAAAAAGGCAATTTATGCTGCTCTGGATCCCATATCTCTTCAATTCAGTTAAACAAATGTAAGAAGAGCCCACTAGAGGGGCTAGGATGAGGCCTCTGGGTTTCAAAGGGTTACAGCCCAGTTAGTGGAGATTAGCTTGTATAAGACAGGCCCCGGGCAACTCTTGCTTCTTTCTCATCCCTCCCACACACCACACTTCTCTCATGGAAACTATGAGCTATCAGAGCTCAGAAACCTGCTCTGATTCTGTCATATGCTTCTCCAGTACCAGCATCCTGATCTGAGAAGCAGACATCTCCTGCCTGGACATTGGCCATGACTGCCGAAGGTCACTTGGTTCTGCACTTGACTTCTGTAGGAGGCTGAATAATGACCTCCCAACACTTCAGGTCCAACTCCCTGGAACCTGTGTTATTTTATTTGAGAAAGAAAAGTGTTTTTGCAGCTGTGATTAAATCAAGAATCATGAGGTACTGAGATTATCCTGGATTATTAAAGTGGACCCCAAATGCCATCACAAGGGTCCTTATAGCTGGGCATTAGGTTCCCACCTGGAATCCCAGCACTACAGGAAACTGAAGCAGGAGGGTTGTGAGTTCCAGTCCAGCCCAGGAAACTTAACAATTTAGTGAGATCCTGTCTGAAGAGTTTTTTAAAATGGCAAGGGAGAGAGGATCATCTAGGTTCGAGCCATAATGCTGCAAAAACAAAACAACAACAAAAAAGCGTCTGTGTAGGAGGTGGTGAGGGCGCTTTGTTAAAGGGAGAGGCAGTGTAATGACCAAGGCAGAGAAGGCCGTGGAAAAGTCACAGCTAGGGAAGCCGTGGAAGCTGGAGGGGCAAGGAAAAGATCCCCCCCGGAGCCTCAGGAGTGATCGTGACCCTGCTGACACTTGGAGGTTGGCCCAGTGAGACCGATTTCCTTCTTCTGACCTCGAAACCATGGAGAATAATTTCCTGTTGTTCTGAGCCACCAAGTTTGTGTTAATTTGTTAGAGCAACCTCAGGAAGCTAAGCTTCTTAATTTGTTCACTGCCAGGTGCCAGAGTAAGCCTTTAAAAGTGAAAATCAGACCATACCATCCCCTTGCTTAAGACTAGTGACTATTATTACAATTAAAATAAATCCGTTTATTGAGCAACAGAGCAGTTTCAATAGTGGCTGTATGTTATGATTATTGTTAATTTTCTCAAATGTGATAGGATTGTAATTACCTAGAAGAATATTCTCTTCCTGGGACATGCATGCAGAAGTGAAGATAAAATACACTGGTGTCAGACACATACATGAAAGAGCTTAGGAATAAAGCTCATGTATGCTTGGATAAGTTCTAGATAACCTTTTGTGAGAGGCTCTGGCTTAAAGGCTGCCAGTTAGATGTTGCTTGGAGTTAGATCCTCAGAAGGCTTTCCTAGGGCTGGAGGGCTGCGCCCAAGGTGGCTTTCTCCTGTGGATGGCAAGTTATTGCTGGTGGGCCACGCCTCCCCCAGGCCTGTCTGTGGGCTTGCTTGGCTTATGTCTGGATGCTCTCATTGCTTACAGGAAGGCCTTTGGGGAGGTGGCTGGGCTATGGGTTCATTGTAACTGGATTAGTCCACTGACTGGCTTAGCACAGTTTTGGTGTGGATAATGGGAAGGCCCACATTGGGTGTAGGGGGCACCAACCAATGGGTTTGTAGCCTGGCTGGCATCAAAAAGGGAAAGGAAGGCTCACTACTCGCTGTGTTCTTTTCTGCCACGCTCCTCTGCCACACTGCACACTTTGGAGCCAGCTGACTATGGACTGAAACCTCATCACATCATGAGCTAAAATAAACCTTATTTCCAAAGGAAAGGTCCTTTGTGGGTATTGGGTATTTTGTCTCAGCAATAAAAATGTACCTAAGACTTGTGGCCTCCCAGGACGGCACTGGCTTCCTCAGCATAAGTGAGCAGAAAAACAAAGGCTGAAGTGCCATGCCCTTGCAACTTCCCTTAGAGACCTCATATCATCACCTCCGCTTATTCTTCTGTTCACACAAGCCAGCCCCCAGTGGTGTGCAAGGGGTCTGTCCACCCAGGGCGTGGACACCAGGAGATTAGGACACTCGGGACCGCGTCAAACACTGGTTGCTGAATTGGGAAAAAAATCTGAGCAAATCGGGTCATAAAAAAACACCTTTTTCCTGTGTCTCAGTTACTCTTCTCTCATTGCTGGGACAAATACCTGACACCCAAAATGAAGGCAGGAAAGGTTTATTTAGCTCACAGTTAGTGGAGCTTTCAGTCCATACTCAGCTGGCTCCAATGAAGAGGGGCACAAGGCAGAGAGCAGCCTTTCACAGCAGCGGCAAAGAGCAAGAGCAAACTGGAGGAGCAGCAGCAACACTGGCAACAGAGAGGAAGGCTGTCTCCCTTAAGTTGCACTCAGGCTACCCACCCAGGCTGGGTGTAGCTCTCACACCCATAATCCCAGCAGTACTGTGACCCATAATCCCAGTGGATCATGAGCTCATCTCAAACTCCAGAAGTCCTGCCCCATGACTGCCCGAGGCTTTGTTGGGGGGGGCCCTAGACACAAACCATAACATCGCCCTCTCCCACCATCCACGCTAAAGTAGCTCCCTTGTTTCTAGCCACGACCCCACCCCACCTCAGTTCTCTGCAGGGCGGTTCTTGCTGCGTGAGACTGCTCGGGTATTTGTTGCTTTGCTGGCTGTTTGTCTTTTCCATGAAATTCCAGGGAAATGATTCTGTGTTCATCATCTTTGGATCTCTGGGGCTTAAATGGTGCCCGACACAGTGTGGTGCCTCATGAACACATGTTAAATGACAATGAGGAAAGAAATGAGAGTTTCAGTAGCAGTTTACAAAGAATAGGAGCAGAAGAAGCTGTGCCGCAGGAACTCAGCCGATGGCATATTCCTGGCTTCCGAACTTCAGGGCTCTAGCAGCTAATTGCTTCTTGGAGCCATAAGCCGGTCGATACACTGCCCTCGCGTGCCCTGTGACTCAATGTGACAAAGCAGTTTCCCAGCAGAGCCTAAGGACGCTGCACGTGTCTGCCAGCAACCTCTGTGGCGAGCTGACAGAATAGTTTTTATTTTCACATGACTGAAACCTACCTTGGTCCTTGTTACAGTTTACCTCTCAAAGGTCCCGGAGTCCCATGTATTTATTGGGAGGGGCTGGAAGGTGACAGACGTAAGATATCCTTCCAGTTGCCAGCCTCACAGCAAATGTGGTCAGGTCACAGGAGCCAGAGACTCCTCATTCTTTCCTCCCCTCCCCTTCCCTCCTCCTGCTCCCCTCAACTGCCCTCCCCCTTTCCCTTTCTTCCCCTCCCCCTCTTCCTTCCTTCTCACCCCTCCTTCCTCCTCCCTCTTCTCCTTCCCCCTCCTCTAACTTTTCCTCTTCTTCCTCCTCCCCTTCCTCTTCCCCTTGTTCTCCTCCTTCTTCCTCTCCTCCTCCTTTTTCCAGTCCTGGGGATTAAACCGAGAGACTGCACTGAACTACACCCTCACTTTTATTTTTGGTACTTTTTTTTATTTTGGGACATGGTCTCTTTAAGTCGCTTAGCTGCCCAGGCTGGGCTTGATTATGTGGTTCACTTACCTCAGCCTCCCAGAGGACTGGGATCACAAGTGTGCACTGCCACAACCGGCTGGTTATTTTTTTGTTTGTTTTATTATCTAAAGAGAATATAAAATAGTGAGGAAAAAAAAAAACCCCAACATTAGAAACTATATGAAACTTCACCAAACAAAGCAATAGGAATTTGACAGTGGACCCTGTATTACATAATGTTGACTTCAAATTCATTGTTGAGATGACCAGATACTGGTTGTTTTCATAAATACACACTAGCCGATCAGAATAAAGGGTTTGTTTGGACATATTTGTGCAGGCAGATAGCATACCTCTAGGATTCCGACTCCGACTCCCGACTCCCGTGAACCTCTTCCCTTCCTGTCCCTCCTTCCCCCTCTGATCACTGCTTCTTCTCCAAGAGTTCCCTTTCTAGTTTTTGTTTTGGGTTTTGAAGAGACAATTTTAGCAAAAACTATCTGAACGAAAAAAGTAAGAAGCCTGTTGTGGAACATTTTGACATAACCTGTGATGTGTGAATGTTTATAGGTGTTTGTATTTTGGAAAAGAAAGACTTTTTTTTTTGCTGTAGTGGGGATTGAACTCAGGACCTCGTACTTGCCAGGCAGGTGCCTATTCTACTGAGCTATCCCTTTGGCTCCCAGACTACACTTTTGAGGGAATAAACTTAGCATATTTTTCTCCTTCTTTATGAGACTCTCCCTGAATTTCTTTTAATAAGTTTTAATGTAGACTTTTTTTTTTGAGAGGAGAGAGTTAAATTAAGATAATCTAGATTCTTTTGGTAAAAATCAGATTTGTTGAGATGCAACTTACATACTACTAATTCCAAATATTCCCCTGCCTCTCCGTGCTCGCTCCTCATTCTCCTTTCCCCCTACATCGTGGTAGTCACCAGTCTTCTCTGTCTCTACAGATTCGCCACTTCTCAACCTTTCACAGAAATCATACAGCACGCGACCTTTGTCTATGGCTTCTTGCACTTCGAAAATGTGTTCAGCGTTTGTCCGTATTTATCTGTATGGTAGAAGGAGGCTGAGTTGTTTTCCACTTTAAGGTAAGTAAGGTCTCCCTATGCTGCCCGAGCTAGGCTTGAACTGGGTTCACTCATCCTCCTGCCTTAGCCTCCGACTTTACACCCTTTCTGGTTCAGTGATATTCCTCGGCCTGGATGCACTATGCCTTTATCAGGAGATGAATGCTTGGAGTGTTTTCACCTACCGGATATTCTGTGCAGTGCTGCTGCAGACATTCGTGCCCGAGGGCTTTTGCGGGCGTGTTTCCCTGTTTCAAACACTTGCCTCGGAGCGGAGCTGCTGGCTTAGGCAGAAGTCCGGGCAATCATTGAGACACTGTTAACAGTGGAGATTGTCTGTCCTTTTGTGCACACTAACCTAGTCAGCACTGGGGAATGAGTTCAGGACCTTGTGCCTGCCGGGCAGGCGCTTATGCCGAGGAGCCGTCTCCCCGCTCCCTACCCTGGTTTCAATTTGCATTTCCTGAACACTAGAACGGTGAAACCTCTTTTCATGTCTTCTTGGCGATGTCTATGTTTTCTTTGAAGAAAAATTTGTTCAAATCCTTTGTCATTTGAAAAATCCAATATAAAATTTAAAACTACACATTATGAGTTGAACTTATGTCTTATATAAATACATTTGCTTGAAGTTGCAAAGATATTTTTTTCTCCGATTTTCTTCTAGAAGTCGTGTAATAGTTGTTGTTGTTTGTACCAGGGATCAAAATGAGGACCTTGCACTTGCCAGGCAGGCACTTATGCCGCTGAACTATCTCCTTGATCCTGCTTTAAGGTATTAATTTTATTTTATTTATTATTTTAAAAAAATGTGTTTAGTACAGGGTCTACAGCATCTCACTACACAGACTGGATTCATAGTGATCCTGCTGTTTTCAGCCTCCCACGTGCTGGGATTACAGGCGAGCACCCCCCCCCCCCAGTTTCAGTCACAGTGTAAGTGTGCCCTGGGGGCGGGGCCAGCACAGCACACGCGGATCGATCTCCGTTCCCTGCAAGTTGTAAGTTGAACTTTTGTGTATGATTAAATGTACAGATCAAGGCTCATTCTTTTTGTTATCTCTGTGCTTTCATACAGCGTATATAGTTTCCGCACTCTTCATAGAAAAGATTCTCCAATTGCTGTTTATTTACCTTGGCATCTTTGTAATTAGCTGACATGTGTGCCTGAGTGTTTTTCTGGTATTCGTTTTATTCCATTGATCTATGGGTTGAGCCTGACACTAAAACCATGCACTCTTAACTACTGTAGCTGTCCCAGTAACCCTTAAACCCTATAGTGACATCTGTCCAATCTGTTCTTCTTTTCAAAGCTACTTTCCAAAGAAATTTTGGACTCTGTTTCTATTTAAGAAACAAACAAACTTTTTAGGGTTTTGATTAGACTTACATTGAATGTGTAGATCTATTTGAGGAAAATTAAGATTTTGATACTGAGTTTTCTTCTAATTATGATCGTACCCCTGTGCAGGGAATTTCTAGGTCTCTCCTTTGTGTCTCTCCCTGGGGACTGATGATTAGAATAGGCCAGCAGCTGTTTCTCCTCTCCTCCTGCATGGTGGCTCTGGAAAGGGCTCCCGGTGATGCTGGCCAATGAGGCCGAAGCAAGCACATGAGCTGGGGGTTCTGGGACAGGAGCTCCAGCCTTGGGAAGTTGCTGAAAGAGCAAGGATCTGATGGCTGCACTCAGTGAGTGGAACCAGGAAGCCAGGCCTGTAGCGGGTGGCACCTTGCCCCCCCCCTTTTTCTCAGGGCGCCTTAGGGGCAGGGCCGACAAGGCACCCCAGGGATCAAACAGGCCAGGGATCAAACCCAGGTCCCAGCACCTCCTGGGCAGACATTTTAGTCCACTGAGCTATCTGGCTGGCCCTCGCCTTTCTTGTTAAGCAAGTAAAGTTTGTGGTGGCTGTTTGGGGTTTTATGCTACATATATGGAAAATTATTTTACTAAATACATTTATTTCTATCAGATAGTTATAGAATATCCCTGAAAAAAGTGACAAAATATAGGTTCTTCAGAGATTATTTTCCCACTTTTCTCTAAAACTTTAAAATTGTTTGCAAATTATAAGTTCCATATATAAAGTCAGTTGTGACAGTGAAAACAAACCTGATTTGTATGTCATTTTTGTTACTGGGTACAGTAGTATTCCAGCCACTTGGGAGGCCGAGACAGGAGCACTGCAGGTTATTGGCTAGGACAGGCTATTTAGACCTTGTCTCTAAATAAAACAAGGGATGAGGTTGTAGCTCAGTGTTAGAGCATCCGCGAGGCCCAGGGATGGGCGCCGGGTGGGGGGTGGGCTGAACCGTTTCCTAGCAACCCCACAAGCTAAACCAGCACCCTTCCTGGAAAACAGCCATTATTTATTACTGATTTGATGTACATCCTCTCACATCTTTTTATAGACATGAAAAAGATACATGTAAATACAATTTAAAAAATTAATTTATTTGTATATAAAATTTTAATAGATATTTAAAATTTAAGTATACATTTATATTTTTAAAATATAATTTATTTGTACATTTATAGGTACAAGTGAATAAATATTTAAAAGTTATGAGAACTTTTGGTTGTATGTATGTAAATCTGAAGTGTTTTAAAGATTGTTTCTTTTACGGGAAAAGCAATATCTTGTTATTCATATTGCATATTATTCTTCATAATTCAGCAGATATTCCTGCAATAGTTTTCTGGTAACATTGTTAAGAATGATTTAAAATTATACATTGAAAATAAAATATATGAATGTCCCTGAATATGGGTCTACAGTTACAATAAAACACATATTTATTGTTGACAACACAGTTCCAGTGTTAGCCAGTCCTGTGAGAATTAGCGACAGTGCTATCCATTTTAATGTTTGTAGCCTTTCTTCAATGATGGTTTTCTTCTGCCCACAGGGACTATAACTGTGGCTCTAAATGAAAGGAACTATTGAAAAAAAAAACATAGCGCTTAAACTTCCAAGGTTGAGTCCTGTGGATAGCCTGCTACTGTTGTGGACTGCTGGACGACATTGGAATATTTTGCTGAATTCATGCACCTACAGTATTTGGATGGCAATGGAACACCCGTCTCTGACAAAACTAAAGAAAAAAAGGTGATATAAATGAAGGACCATTGTATCTGTATATGCAAAATGGTTAGGATGGATATATAGTTTTCTCTTAATTGAATAAGAAGAAAGATTTGTACTAATAGTATTTGGACAGGATATCATGTCTGCATCCTGTGCTATGAATGACTACTACAAAGACAACAATATGCAATGTATTAATTGTTGTAACTCTCCTACCAATAAATAAATAAATAAATAAAATAAACTTCCAAGGTTATATAGTTATTGAGTCAGGGTTATCTACAAGTTTAAAAATCTTTCTTTTAAAAAATCTTAAACAAATAAATATTAAAATTTTACAAAGCTCCTAAACTATTTAAAGTTAATGGTTTTAAATGTGATTTTCTTTGTTTTTTTGTGTACTGTATATTATGTGTATGTAAAACATGGAACTATACATTTTCGTATATATATAGACATGCATTTAGTTATAAAAAATGGAAAACTATTTTATTGAGAAACAAATAGCAATGAGACAGTTTCAAAACTGATTAATAGGTCAGTTTCAATAATTAATACATTGTATATTGTTATCTTCTTAGTGGTTATCCATAGTACAAGAAGCAGACAGGATATCCTGTCCAAATACTATTAGTACAAATCTTTCTACTCATTGAATTAAGCAAGAATTAGCTGCATATCTATCCTGACTATTCTGTATATACAAATACAAATTGGTCCTTCCTTTGTGTCCCCTTTTTTTGTTTAGTCCTGTCAGAGATGGGCATTCCATTGGCATCTATATACTAAAGGTGTGTGAATTCAGCAAAACAATCCAAAACAGTACAGGTACACAATAGCAGTGGGTTATCCGCAGAAGTTGACTTGAGTCTTTCACAGCTCAGCATATTAATATGGCTTTAATTTATATACCTTGTTTTTATACTTTTCTGCTGGATGGTTAAGACCAAGATAAAGTAAGATCTATATAACAAGAAATATAACTTTTGTATCTGATAAGGTCAGTCACATACCCTCAGGGTTTATCCTGCAACCCTGTACCACATTTTGTAGATCCTTTGCCAGTGTCAGTCTTGTGGATGAGTCACAGCCATTGCTTGACCAATTCACTCTCTGTGAAAGCCTGAGAGAATGTTTTCTCTCCATGTGACTCTCCTTAGGCACACTCTACATCATGATCACTTTCCTCTGTGGCCCCAAAATCTCCTTGATCAGAAAATTTAGGACACAACTGAGTTACAAGATGTTACACTACAGGTTCTCCTATGTCCTGAGTCTTCACTGACCTTGAAAGGCTAGGGCCAAAATTTTGGCTGATCTTGCAGCCCTTTCTTTTCTCTAATTTTTGATCTGCAAATTTAGGTTGTTAACCCTCTAGAAGAGAAGCTTATTATTACCCTGCAACATATGCATTTCAGTTTACCCTAACTATCTAAGTATCAATCATCTTAGGCATAACATGGAACAGGTATTTTCCATCAAGTATTGATATGTTAAACTTTAAGTCCCTACAGAATATGAAGGAAAGAAATAATTTAAAACATAGGAATAAACACATATTTTTTACACAGAAATTTAGAAATCTACCATATACAGCATTGTAGCAGAACAGTCCTGTGACATTTTTTGTATCTTTTTTTTCATTTATTACTCTTTTTTTTTTTTGTCTTTTTGAGACAGGGTCTCACTATGCAGCTCAGGCTGGCCTTAAGCTCACTTTGTAGCTCAGACTGGTCTCGAACTCACAACAATCCTCCTGCCTCAGCCTCCCAAGTGCTGGGATTACAGGCCTGCGCCACCACGCCCGGCTCATTTATTACTCTTAATTTAAATAAGAAAAAAAACTTTTACATGCAAGACAGTATGGTAATAATTGGTATGTCATGACAAGGAGTACATATTTAGAAGACCAGAATGATAGGCATTCCAAGTGTGACCCTTCCATTACACATAGCTATCTTCAGTGCAGTTCCTTGGTTCACAGGTAGGAAAGTTCAATTTAAACTAGTTTAAATAAATTGATTTATAAAATTACAAACTCCACGGCCCGGGTGTGGTGGCGCATGCCTGTAATCCCAGCACTCGGGAGGCTGAGGCAGGAGGATTGTTGTGAGTTCAAGACCAGCCTGAGCTACAAAGTGAGCTTAAGGCCAGCCTGAACTGCATAGTGAGACCCTGTCTCAAAAAGACAAAAAAAAAATAAAATAAAATTACAAACTCCAGAAGCAAGCCATGTTTTGATATTAATTTAATTTCAGAGTTCACAGCACATTACAGCGCTAGTTTAGGCAGATGCAGAGGCCAGAGCTAGATCCCTGGGCCTGCTGCCCACCCTGCCCCCAGGGCATGGTGACAGGGTGATTGAGACTGGGCATGGTGGTGAGGGCCTGTCCGATCTACACAGTGAGACCCTGTACACCTTGTGCACCCTGTCCTAAGTACATAATAATGATAATGATAATTTAGGAGCTCAGAAATCTTTTTAAAGGCCAATTTTTTTTTATAATACTGTATGTTTTTATTTTTTTGGTGGTGCCAAGGACTGAACTCAGGAACTTGTACTTGCCAGGCTGGTGCTTATACCGCTGAGCTATATCCCCAACCCCTGCATCTTTTTATTTCTTTTAAATATTCTGGTTCAATTAAAGCTGGCTCAATTAAAGATGGTGTTTGACAGCATCTAGAACCACCTTCCCAGACCCAGAGGAGCACAAGACTCCCCTCTCATTGGCCCATCTTGATGATGTGACTTAATGCTGAGCGTTGATTGGCTTAGGCCTTGGATTGGGGGTGGCTCCCAAGAAACACTGTTTCTAGAGCAGGACCTTGTGCTGGAGATGGAGTTGGATGTTCCCCAGTGCTGCTATCCAATGGATAGGTGCTGTGCAGCTCGCCCTCATGTTCACCTCATCCTCCCCTGTGGAAAGGCTGGAACAGCATATACCCCTGGGCCCACAGTGATCGCCTTCAAGGGGTGGTATTACCGGGGACTCCTTTTCTTTTCTTTAAAGCTTATCTGAATTTTACATTATTTTTTTTTGGAAGACACAGGAAGTTTATTTAAAAAATGGTACACATCGGAATAGCAAAAATAAGATGGGAAGAGTTAGCTTGTATCAGTGCCACAAGAGACCTCTGTTCTTCCTCCGCGTATGTGTAGCCCCTCGTCATGGGCTGCAGCTCACGGGGCTGCAGGTCACAGCCTGTGTGCTTGACCGACCTCATCCGACCTCATCCGCCATGTTGCGACTATAATTAGCCACGATGTCTTCTGGGAGGGTCTGACACCACCGAGACTCCTTTGCTCCACTCATCTGTAGATGACAAATAGGGCAATTTCTGTGTCAGTTGATCCATTTATCAATACATTTCCGGCAGAAGCTGTGAGCGCAAGGCAGGATGAGGTCTGCCCATCCATCCACGCAGATACAGCCTTCCTCCTCCTCAGTCAGCTGCTTCACCCTTCCCATCTGTCTTGGTTGCTTTTTACTCGTTGCTGGGACACATACCCAACACTCAAAACGAAGGAAGGAAAGATTCATTTAGCTCACAGTTACTGTAGGGTTCAGTCCATATTCCGCCGGCTCCAAGGCAAATAACAGCAGTTCATGGAGGTGGAGCGCTTCCGAAGTGGTGAGGCTGCGAAGGTCAAGCTCCTCTGAAGACGGGGGTATCTCCAAGGAAGTGGGGCAGGGCGGCAGGAAGCCGGGCTGCGCAGCAGGAAGCGTGTCTCAATTCCCGGGCCCTGCCCACCTGCAGGGCTGGCGGGGCCACTGAGAACTGCTGGAGCCCATTCAGCCAAGTTTACACAGTGTATCAACTAACATACCATCCCAAGGCTAGCCTGACAAGACATTACAGAGCACGAGTTTTCATCAGGTTCTTCAGAGGTGGAGCTCTGAGCCAACACTCCTGCTGCTGACTTCTGATGTCTTGGGGCCAGGGAATAGCTCAGTAGAATAAGCACTTGCCTGGCAAGCACAAGAGCCTGAGTTCAATTCCCAGTTCCATCAAAAAAACAGTGAAGACGTCTGATATTTTTATAAAGCTGAATGAATGGGTACAAATTCCTGATCTGTGATGCTTCTACAATGCTGCTGTTTTTGTTAATCTTGGAACAGACCACCCCAACAACCACTTTCCAAAAGGCAGAGGAATCAGAACCAGGTTGTAAGTCAAAGAGGATGTTTTTCCGGCCAGTAGCCACTTTAGCAGTTATGTTATTGATTTCAGCTACTCTCCCAAGAAATTCTTCATAAGTTGAGGAGCTACTTTCTCAAACCAATGTGATGAGTTTTGCTACTTTTTTCTGGTAACTTGTTAATAACTAGCTGTGTCTGATCTGAAATTTGCTGTCCCATGATGATGTCTTATAGAATCCAAGGAAAGTGTCACATCATATAATTTATGCTGTAGAGGTTTCAGTTCATACTTGGCTGGCTCCATCCAAGGCAGGGTGGCATAAGGCAGAGGGCAGTCGTTCATGGTGGTGGACTACAGTGAAACAGCAAGAGCAAAAGGGAGGAGCAGTGGCTGCATTTTACATTTGTAACAAATATGTTAACTGAACAACTTCAGAGGGAAACAAAAGCTATAAATATGAAGACATGCTACTGTATAATTTGTACATATTTAGCAGCTCGTGGGATTTTAGGCAGACCTGTTGGCAAACAGGAAGGATGAATTTTCAGAGTGGTTCCAGCTATGTCTTGCAGAAGCCCCACCCGCCTTTCCCTGCCTTGGTTATAAAACTACAGCCACTTCTCCAGACGTAATCTGACATCTTTGATGGTCAGTTTGGCTTGACACGATGGGTCCCAGTGGTTTGGATTTTTCCTGCCTATTTCTGTGGGGAGGGCATTTCAGCTTTCTCCAGAGCCCCTCACCCTTCTGACCTTCACCTGCCATAACATGGGTCCATGGTCCAGAAGGGGCCCCAGGCACCCACACCTGCTGGCAGAGGCTTCCCTGTACTCAGAAGTGAGGCCTGACCCCGGGCGCTTCACTTCCCCTGTGCACAGAAGAAACTGAGTGTCCTTTCAGGAAGTGGCCATCCCAGAAAGCCCCACTGTTTTGGCCATCCTGCAGCTCACAGGCACCAGGGAGCGGCCTAGGTCTGAAGGCACAGGCTCCCGCATAGCGTGAAGTTCAGGAGCCTCTTGGCTCTCTGCCGTTCAGGTGCTGGGTCCTGGAAGTTCTTCTTCGCATTTGCAAAGAAACTCTTGCTGTTCTGTGTCCTTCTTGGAAGACAGAAGTCATGCGGGCACAAAGGACCGCAAGGTAAGATGTCTCCTGTCCAGGTGGGCATCTGAATTCTTGCTTTTGCTCCTGCAACTGGTTCTCAGCTCTACATTTTTGGAGCTTGGTTTTATTTGAGTGAGGCTTTCTGGAATGGTCCCACTGTGACGGGACCCATAACACTGGCATTTTAGTGTTATGAGAAGAGCTGCAGGTCTTTTTTTTTCTCTCTCTCTCTTTTTTTTGTATTTTAGGGAAGAGGCTACAGGGTGCTCAGGGTCTCACTACTTAGATCGGACTCATAGTGATCTGCTTGCTTGTAGCCTCCCAGGAGCTGGGATTACAGGTGTGTGCCACCAGGCCTAGTCTCAATTGCCATCTCAGTGTGCAGGGCTGGCATGGCAGGCCCGGGATCGATCCTCCCCCCCCCCCCC